>JAULKR010167340.1:0-24041 GCA_032356305.1 Prasiola linearis
TATGGTGTCAGCTCCCACAGCTGACGGTCGCGGCATTCCGCTGGGGTCTTCTGGCCGTCGTTTCCCCAGTACTCGTTGTATACGTTTCTATTCCCTGACATTCACCGATATGGCCCCGAGCCCTGTCGCCTCTCCTCCGGCTGGGTAATGCCGGTGCTATATTTCACGGTCCGCTATGCCCGAAAACCTATTTTAGGTTGCCTGAGAAGTCACGAATTGATAACAATTTTGAGAGCAAAATTTTGGGTCTTTCGATTCCTTGCCGATCTGCGTGCTCGCCTAGAAAGACAGGTAAATTCCTATACACCAACGACCCCTTGTATATTTTCAACTGACTCTGCATCCATTGGCTTGAAAGAAGTGGGTTCATATTTACTTTTACTGTTATCCGAGACATAGAAATCGGGGGTTCCGTCTTCTCTAGGTTCCAAAATTATAAAAATGTCCCGTCGTTACGGGACGTTTCCTTAATGAAAACGTAGAGATTCAAAGAGGCTCGGGGGAACCTGAAAAAGGATAGAAAATGGTCTCTGGGGCTCTATAAGTAGCGAACTTTTCAAGAAACTGCTAAGAAAAACAGATCAAACACGACCATGAAATTAAGCAGCGCAAAGATATACTAAAAGACGGACCGGGGGATAAAGAGGGTATTTTTTTCTCAAGCGCGAGAGTCGGTAAGATTCGGGGCCAATCAGTGAATTTCAAGGATATGAGACGTATATAAACGAATTCTCTAGCATAAAACGAAGGCCAGAAATCTAGAGTGGAACGCGTGTTCGAGTTGGAAGTTTGAGAGCCAACATAGCTATAGGATGAGAATGAACGTGGTAAGTCGCGCAGCCTTTATCTGGAGGCAAAAAGACGTGCAGAAGTAGTTCAGGTCCAACGTGCCTTAGGGATACTTTTTTTGAATATTAGTTTCGAGTAAGTAAACGCCCGGCATCGACCGGACACCGTTGCCGTTTAATTCAAAAAAATTGTTTTTGTGCACGTAGGGAGAAGATTAAGTTTACTCAGAAGGTTTCATCCGTCGAATTGCCAGAACTAGGCCTCCGCATGGAAATTGTTTGCAAATAGCAGCTGATTTACCTGTCTTCTGCACATAGTCTGACTCCTGGTAGTCAGATTTTCACTCGTTCCTTCCAGATTAGTGGGCTGTCAGCATTCATGTGGCGTTGGCTTGCCCGACATCACGTCTTTTGTCAGGGCCGAAATCAAGAAGTTGACCTCCCAAGGGTCAATGTGTAAGTTTTGTGTAAGCCATGCTGTAGTGGTCTGCATCAGGTAGGTTCCGCAATGCTTCAATTTATAGGAGTGTTTGGCCGTCGAAATGTCTTTCGGTACGTGGGAAGAACTTCGAACTGGTCGAATTGGCCTTCTAAAGAAGCGGTCTCTCGACTGCTAGCTGGTAAATTTGGAGGGAATTAACGAATGAACAATTATCACTACGCCTTCCGACGAAAAGGTGCCAGTCCGCACATTAAAGCACTAAATCCGTTTTACTACCTTGAGCACTTTGAGCGCATCACGCGGGTAGTGGAGCATCATTACGAAGCAAGCTTCGACGAGCAAGTTAGCAACTTTCTTCGAAGTTTCTCCAGCTTGAGTAAGATGGAGAAAGCTGCGGTAGTCAGGGCTGGCTCTCGAAAACACAATTTCTTGAAAATTTCGGAACTCCGTAAATTTGTCGAGATCGAAGAATCCGACAGGGTGTCGCAGAAGTTATTAAAGGATGGATGGTTTCGTGCTCCCAGTAACGGTGTCGACACCTATAAATACATTGAGGAATGCAATATTACGGAATTGAAGAAGGTTCTTAGCTCTAACAACATCTCCTACAAAAGCTCAATGCGGAAAGCTGACCTACTATATTTATTATATAGCGCCCCATCCTTAGAAATGAAGGATTGTGCGAAGGTGAGATTCGCTCAAGACGTTGCTGTACGAAAGATCTTATATCTCTACTTCGGCAATGCGGAAGAGAGCCTAGCCACCCTAGCATCCAGTGAGTTGGGATTCAGGCGTAAGTATCGTTTCAAGGCCTCTTCAAGCAGGCGCTTTTCTAAGGGGGATGCTTTCCGATCGGAGTTTTTTTACAGTTACTACTCGCAGTTGTTTGAAGCGCGTACCCCTTACTGGTGGACTCAGTGCTGCCCTCAATTCAGGGGGGAAGCAAAGTGGCCTGAACGGAAGACTAAGAAGGCGCACGTTGAGTTCAATAGTCTACTTGTACGACTCGCAGCGCTAGATCACGTCGGTGGGACAAACGCGGAAGTCGTTCTTAGAAACGGTGATGGCCATCCTAGCCGAGTGCGGCACGCTAGAATCCTATTCAAGCAAGGCCACCACGAAGAAGCTATTCGAAGATTGGAGACAGTATTCAAGGACCCAGATGATGCAGTTGAAATTAGTGAAGCTGAAGATCTACTTGCCTTAAGAACGGGTCGGACGAAGGTATCGAAGAAGACCGCTGAGCTGCGCGCTTCGCGTTCGGTATCAATCGATGACTCCTTTAGAGGCTCGGTAGAGAAAGGCGTAAGTAGTTCGCTTGCGGCTCCCGGTCGCGTAGTTATCCGTGCAGAGAATAGGTTGTGGCTCCAACTATTCGGCCTGCTATTCTGGGATCATCTTTATGGGTCTAGGAGTCGAGGAATAATATCGCCGTTTGAAAGCGTACCTTCGTGTTTGAAAGATGGAAGTTTTTTCGAAACGTCTCGATCGACAATTGAAGAACGACTTGAAAGTCTCTTTTCGGATAGAGGGAAGGAAACGATCTTCCGTAACTATGTAGAGAACTACGGATGCATGAATGGCATCTTTAGATGGTCCAAGTTAGGATTCGAAAACATAAAGAAGATTCTGGAGACTAAGGAAGATCGCGTTCAGATAATCCTCCGAAGTCTCGCTCGTGACTTTATGTCGGAGAGAAGCGGATTTCCGGACCTACTCACTATTGAAAGAGGTTTAATTAAGTTTGTGGAGGTTAAGGGTGAAGGAGATACCATTCGCCCCAATCAGATGGCTAAGATTGAGAGCTTGAGGCAATTGGGCTTCACTGTAGAAGTTGTAAAAGCGGAGTACTCACTGGTAAGGAATCAGAGCTACGTAGTTGTCGACGTCGAAACGACCGGTGGTAGAGCTGCTTCGTCTAGAGTAACAGAGATCGGTGCTGTGAAAATGATGGGAAATAGGGTCATCGGTGAGTATCAAACCCTCCTTAACCCATGCCGGCCAATTCCTAAAAAGATCGTCAAGTTAACTGGAATTACAGATGCGATGGTCAGAGGTGCTCCACATTTTTCTGACGTCGCAGAAGACTTTCGAAAGTTCTGCGGAGACTCGATCTTTGTAGCTCATTTTGTTCGTTTCGACTACAGTTTCATTCGGGAGGAATACAGGCGTATTGGAAAAAAGTTTCGGATGCCTACACTGTGTACATGCGCCCAATCACGCAAGCACTTCAAAGGCTTGCCTTCCTACGGATTAGCTAATCTTTCGAAACACTTTGGAATCGAGCTTACAAATCATCACCGCGCCTTGGCGGATGCCAGAGCAGCTTCAGAGTTACTGAAGAAGATAAATGTGGCGCGCATTCCACATGGCGCGTCTTATTCTGATTGAATGGTACCCGCACGCTAGTCACTTCGGGGAGAGAAACAGGGCATCTATCCTCTTGATTCCATAGTGAACAGACTTATTTATTCCAAGATTTCAGTAGCCTTAAAAAGTTGTTTGACCGATACCGAGCATTTTACTTCTAGAGAAGCAATTTGAAAGAATCCTAGAAAAGCAATTCACCGGAGCTACTTTATCACGACTACATGACTTCGGAGATGGTCTGCGCTGCAGACTACTCTGACTATTATCCTATGTCAGTTGGTAGCTCGCAAACTTCCAACTCGAAAACGTATTCGGCTGCAAAAATATCTTGGATCATTCACACTAGTTACATCTTCTTTACAGGCTATCCGCTCAACTAAGGGTCAGGATTAGGCAACAGATCGGAGTCAATTATGAATAGTATTGAACAAGCTTCTAAACTCCCTGAGAATATCCCTCCAGCAAAAAGCCAGTATCGAGATCCTGAACCTTTAAAGGCACTTGTCGTAGATGGAAAGATACTCAGGAGATCAACTTTGCGGAACCATCTAGCCGAGGGTGGTTACAGTGTCCATACTGCCCGATCAGAAGCCGTTGCATTGGAACTCATCGCCAACTACGAATATAGTCTGGTTGTTGCCTCAACAGGCTTCGCAACTAATATGCCTGATAAGTCTTTTCGCGAGCTTTCGGCGTTCGATAAATTGGTCGAAGAAAGTAGTCGGCCGAATAAGTACTCTTATCGGCGCGGAACCAGTCGTAGATAACAAGATCGGCTCAGACATCGACTATTTGAATGTAATAAACCGAGAATTCTCCAACCGCCTCAGGTCAATAACTTCACTCTATCAGCTATAGGCCTCGCACCAAGCAACTCTCCCGTTAAGTGTTTACCCCGCTCGACGCCGGGTTGCCCAAAAGCATCTATTTCGAAGTATCGCGCGATAGTAGCTACAGTCAGCATCATTGACATCATGGCGCGACTAATCTCTTTCTCACCCAAGCCATTAAGCATGAGGGACAGCGACCGAATACCGTTCTCGTCCACAGACAATTGAGTTGCTTCTGATTGAATAGCCATAAGACCGCGCAGTGCAGATAAAGGATGGACTTCATCATGCGAACCACCTGGGTAAGCGCCCTTTGAGCTACTTTCCAGAGATAAGTCCCTTACGAAGACCACAAATTTTAGTTCAGGCCCCTCAATAATCTGTTGAAGCACTGAATGCTGGTCTGAGGTACCCCGGCAAGGTATCAGAGTCGGCATAGAGCGTGCTAGTGTTCCATGACTCGTCAGCTTCTTACCAAGGGACTCAGACCAGAGTTGCCTGAGCCACTGAGAAAAGTAGCTCAGTTTATCTCCGTAAGCGAAGAGGTACAAAAGGCCTTCGTCACGGTTGATTGAGGCAATAAGCTGAGAAGCCACCTTGATTACAGGATCCAGGTTAGCGAACGCTTCACGACATCCGGCGATAACGTTGGTAGTGTTACCACCCGCAAGAACGAAGGGAAGTAAGGCTGCTGGGGTGAACACCGAAAATCGACCACCGATGCCCACTGGGATCCTAAGTCTCGGGAGTCGTAATTCACAGGCGAACCTATCTAGCTCGCTACCCTTAGCTCCGCAAACGACGAACGTGGTATCAGTTATATCGAATCCTGAAAAGATTTTCACTAAGGCCGTGCATGACTTATAGGTGGCGAGGGTTTCGAATGTATTGCCGCTTTTAGAGACTACCACCCAGGCAGTAGTTGAAAAGTTTTGAATACCTTTTAGCAGCCTCGACACCGAGTCGGCGTCAACATTATCTAAGAAGGTGAAATCTCGGACCACAGTTTCCGTAGGGATGCTGTTCATGAGAACTTTAGCGCCGAGACTCGAGCCACCCATTCCTACCACGACGACGTGCGAGAAATTCGACGTCAAAGATTCAAATTCAAGAACTTCATCGATGGATCTCTCAATGGCTGACAAATCTGTGAAGGCTGAAGCTTCGTCCAAGAGGACCTCATCTAAGCAGTCTTGCACTCGGTTACTTAGAAGTTCGACGATCTTCGTATTAGCATTCAACTGCATTGCGACACCTTAGCCTTTCGGGAAAACTAAATGTAACGCCGTCTGCTCCAAAGGTCTGTTGTAACTCTCACGCCTTGGAATACATGTGTACGGGAATCGGTGCTAGAACGGGAAGTGTTCCACGGCTATAAAATTGGCCGGAATGTCCGGTGGTTCTCGGAGGGGCAGATCCATGGTTGAAGACGTTAGATCTCTAACACTATTTCCAAAGTTTGCAAGAGTTAACACAGTTGAACCAATTACTATAGAAGATCCGAAATGCGTACTAGCTAATACTGGTGGCAACCAGGAGGTACTTTTGGGCGCGGTTGCTAGACTTATAGAACGAAATAACTTTCCCTGTGTGATGGCGAAGAGCCTCTTGAATACTGATGCACTAGTGGAGCGCAAAATTCTGTATCCGGGCGACGAAATTGAAGAAGAATTTCGATCGATCGTACGAGATTTCGAAGTAAGTTTCGGACGAGGGCGCGGTATCAATTATTCACTGGCGATCTCCTTCGAGAGCTCCCCGACCGAGGACACTGGATCCTTCGAAACTTTCGAAGCCTTTTTTTGGGAGTTGCTTGGCTTGATTAGAGACAAAACTGAGGCATCTGGTCTTTCAACTAGCCCGGAAGATGAACATTTCAGATTTTCGATTGAGGGACGAGGATATTTCGTTATACTTTTACATCCAGCCAGCCCTAGAGTCGCCAGGCGTGCGGAAACGCCCGCTATTATTTTAAACAGGCACGAGCAGTTTGAGAAGCTGAAGGAGCGGGGAGTGTATAAAGCTGTCCGAGATAGGATCAGAAGTCTTGATAAAAGTCTGAATGGTTCCATCAATCCAACTCTCACTGACTTCGGTGAAGCGTCGGAGATATACCAGTACTCGGGACGTGACTATAGCGGAGGCGGCGGCAAGTGCCCTTTCAATAAAGTTAAAGGATGGTTGGGATGGAAATAATACAACCCAGAAGCGGAACGGGCTTCACCCTCTTCGAAGGCGATGAGTTGCACGTACAGGATCTTGAAGGGTGTCAGGTGGCGGATCTGTATTGTGTAAACTCTTCCGATACGACAGAGCAATTTTCATCTGGACGTACAATTGATCACAACGAGGGGATTAGGGTCAGGAGTGGCTCAATACTCTACTCCTCAAAGAGTCGCCCCATGCTTGAAATTCTTCGCGATGATGTAGAGAACCACGATATGCTGTTAACTCCTTGTAGTGTTGAGACTTTCCGGCAAATGTACAAGAACCTCGATGATCACCCCGGTTGTGAGGGGAACCTCTCGGTGGCGTTTAATTCGTTGGGAGTTAGGATTGAAACTTTTCCAGCTACTCTTAATATATTCATGAATGTGAAGATTCTGGAGTCTGGTCGGGTTAAAATTTTGCCCCCCGAGTCTGAGCCTGGCAGCTCGATCGTCTTTCTTGCGCATATGGATGTGAAGGTTGGACTCACGGCTTGCTCAGCCCCAGGTTCAAACGGTGGCCACTGCACAGCGATCGGTTTTGAGATTAAGCGTAAGGAAGCTCTATAGAGTCTAATTCAAGGGGCCGTTGAATCCGCTTCATCACTATTAGTAGCTCATGACAGCGACTGAATCCTGACTCATTAATCTATTTACACCCGGCTCAACATTAGCTAGTCTTTTCTATGATTTACAACCAAACATGATCACGGATATGTTTAGCGGGACCGAGCATTCGAACCTAGCTAATAAGGAGTTCTAGAGATGTCTAATGATAAGCAATACGAGTTCCTGCAAGAGTTCACAAGGAAACTTCCTACCGAAAAAGCCCATTTCACTAACGGTGACGTGATTGTCGATATCGATTCTGAGGACGACGTCATCTTCGTAGTTGAGCGTGGAAATATCAAGGTAACAAATATTGATCCAGAAGGGAATCAGTCTACCCTTCTCCTACTCAAGAGGGGAGAAGCTTTCCCAATAGTCTGGGCCTTTGATCACCCACCCGCTACGGCCTACAGGTATGAAAGCTTCGGAAGTACTGAAGTTCTCCGCTCCAAAAGATCCACTTTTAAAGATGTTGCGCAGGACGACGCTGGATTTACCAAGGTGGCCTTAGAAATGTTTGTTCTGGTGACATGGGATTTGCTTGAACGACTCAAGGGGCAGCAGATGGCATTCACCTTTGAGAAGCTAGTTCGCCTCCTACCCTATATTGCAGCGAAGGCCGGCGACAAAATTGCTGAGAAGAAATTCGCGATTCCTCGGGAGATGACCCGATCGGAGATGGCACAGCTTTTAGGTACAGCCCGAGAATCGATTTCAGTTCAGATCAAAAAGATAAAGGAGAAGGGGTACCTGAAAGAAGAGATGGGACGCGAAATAATCGATCTTTCCGATGTTCCTGACAACTACGTATTCGACAAGTGGTTCGAGGATTAGCCTCGCCTTGATAGCTGGATACGGGATCAGGATCACTTTTACGTAGAAGTAGTTTTACTGGTCGAAAACTTCTTTAATATAGTCCTAGACTTTCTGGATCATTACACTCATGGTTAGCCTCTACAAGGTAGGTAATTATGTGGGAAGTCTCTCAGCATCATCTAGTATACATCGTTGTAGCCAGCGGCTCTGTCTATGTAACCGTGCTTATTTTAATACGTTCAGTCGGCCTAGTTAGTTTTTCGAAAATAGGTAGCTTTGATTTCGCATCGACGATAGCTATTGGTAGCCTCATTGCCAGCGCAGTGATGCCTACGAACATAACTTTGGCTGAGGGCTTAATAGCCATAGCTAGTTTATTCGGGTTGCAGGCATTCCACTCTTGGGGAAGATCTCATGCAAAGGGCTTCAAAGAGGTCTCAGAAAATTCCCCGATTTTTCTCTTCCGAAATGGAACGTTCCTGGATCGTAATATTCAAAAAGTGAACCTCACGAAAGAGGACCTCTATGCGAAATGCAGAGAAGCTAACGCGGCGAACTTACTCGCTGTGGATGCAATTGTCTTTGAGGGAACCGGAGATATCAGCGTTATTCACAACAACGACGTAGTAGACCCCAATCTTTACTCTGGTGTTAGAGTCGAGTGATATCGACGAGGTTTGTCTATCCTCGCGAGTTGCATAAATTTGTCCGTACCCGATCAAGGCGATCCGTTCGATCTAATAGTTCGAGTTCCTAGCATTGACGAGCGGCGTTTATACTACTGAATTTCCGCGCTCTTCCTGTGGGAAGAAGCTAGTCTTCAAGCCATCGAAATGTGCGGGCCCTCCGCACATTGTGCACCAATCGACACTAAGCGGACACTTGAAGGTGAAGCCAGTAGTTTCGAAAGCACGCACTATTAGTAATGTAGAGACGGGAAGTCTACTTTGATTTGAAGGAGGTTGCTTTAAGGACAGATTATTAGAAAATCACAGCGGTGCTTTTGGTACGGTAAATGAACCTTTGGATCTCCCAAATTTTGCGTGCGGTACTGGGATAGGGCTCAAGACGCCGAGAGCGGCGACGAAATAGACGGTGAGTACGCCTCTCCACCACCGCCGCAACTCTAGATCCTTCTCGCCAGCCGCGAGACGATGCTTCCGACATCTGGCAATTAAAGTTTCGATGGCAGTAATTAGACTGTAGAACTAGCTTGCCGACAGGCTGTGGTGAAATTCGAAGGCCGGAATTATATCCTTCACTCATCGGCATAACTTGGCCCCCGTAACTTGCCGTCTTTAAAAGGTCCGCTGCGGCCCTCAAGATGAGCGAGACCTAAGAGCTTCGAGCGAGTGTCGAATATTTTAACCATGGTCCAGTTATCAACTTTACCGATTGAGACTTCGTACTTCCGAGCAAGATCGATAAAGTCTTGGTGAGAACTTTCTGGAAATGTGACCGCCTCTTCCAGGAGAAGATTCTCGAGATAGGTATCGATCGCTCGTAGAAGGTAGACCTCTCGTGCTTTAGAAATATTGTCCTTCCGATCCGACTTTAAGGATTGGACCGATAAAGCGTCGTATAGATTGAGCACTGCCAGGTTCATAGAACTATGTCTATCTCCAAAGTAGAAGAAACCCAGTACAGGATATAGATGGGATCGATAGGACTCCGTAAGCAAACTATCAGAGGTGTTCATAACCTCGCCATCCAACTGTCCTGAATTTTCACCAGTCCAGCATAGCTCTAAAATTTCACTGGGTGATTCACCCAGAAGGTCTAAGGCGCCTATCATCTTTCTTCGATCGACCACGGCACTAATCACCGGTATAAGATAGGATATCGCAAGTGTAGTAAGCATAGAAACAACAAGAGCGCCGGTAGTTGTCACTAGAGTCCACGGAAATTTTGAGGGCGTGATATCACCAAGCCCAAGGGTAGTGAACGTTGATCCCAGAAAATATAGGACGTCTAAAGGTTTCATTCCTCCAGAGTCAGTCCCTTTGAGCGAGTAATCGCCGTTATAGATCAAGATAAACCATGAGATATTAAAGAGAAGGTACCAATTTACGATGATTAAGACGAGGATCGAAGGACCTGCTGCTTTCAATAAGCCGTCGTAGCCAGTGCGATATTTGAGAACTAAAAGAAAAGACCAAAACCTCGAAGTCCAAAATTTGGTAAGTGGTCCTGCGCCGCGATGGCTGAGAACCGTAACGAGGACATCGTAGGTGGTAGCACAAATGAGAAAAAATGAAAATGTAAACAGCACGTAGCTAAGCATTGCATTGCCTTAACATCGCCAACGCTCAAGAGCAATACCCACAAGGAGTTCCATCCTAGGCTCAACTAATACGGCTCTTGAGATTTCGCGCCTTTCAGCTCTTCCTCATTTGGTAAGCGCAAAATCTTAAGATTAGTATCGCTAACCTCCAGATATCCACGCTCTTTGAAAGCAGCTAATGTTTTGTACATCGGCCAGAACCCCCAGAGACTTTTGAATCTAGCACAGTTCAAAACTACATCGGTAAAGTGATTCAGCGGTGGATCATACTTTTCATGGTATTGGTGATAAACCCGACCCTCGACAAACTTTAGCTCCATTCCAGCCTTGTTGAACCGCATTCCAAAATCCGTATCTTCAACTCCGTAACCAACATAGCCTTCGTCAAACCCTCCTATAGACCGGAAATCTGAGGCGGAGATCATAAAGACGAGTGACCAAAATTTTTTTGGATCAACCACAGTATGTAGGGGAATAGAATTTCGACCCGGATGCACTACACTCTGTTCATCCAAAATCCGAGACTGAATCTCCAGCGGAATCGTGCGGAGGTAGACGGGGTGAGCTGATAACACAGTCTTGGATGACATTTTGCTCGAAAGACTACCTAATAAGTCATCAGAGGGTATGCAATCAACGTCCAGAAAGAGCAAATTTTCAAATCTAGCTACAGCAGCTCCAGTGTTTCTAGCTTTAGCTAGTGAGAACTGTTCCCGGTTCCCGCGATATTGCTCAATTACCACAGGGATTTTTCCTGAGGAGATACTATCGATTGGCTGTCCAAAATTGACGACAACTATTTCAGATGGCTGCATGGTTGAGTTTTCAAGGCCTGCAATCGCGTTAGCTAATTGGCGGTCTCGATTTCTTGTAATAATAATTACCGATATTTTCACTAGTCTAACCTTCCATCCAAAGTGTTTACAAATTCCTCACATGTAGCGGGTTTCATAAATAAGTCTACGAAGCTCGACTGGTTAAGAGCGTTGTCAGCCACCTTAAGGATCTTCGCCCACTGCTCGACATCTGCCGATTCGTCAACCACTCTTGCCAATTTAGCATCACCTAGTAGCGACGCCTTCACTAGCTGCTCGCAGAAAGGTCTGTGCTCCGGGACGATAAGTGGGTACTTGCCGTTAGCAAGACTTTCGCCTACAACATTGTTTCCTCCTGAACACACTACTATAGGCCCGAAGCGCTCCCAAGGAACCCGCTCAACTACACCTTCAACTCGCACATTCTCCCGAAGCTGAGACCTTTCGCCTCGGAAGTTTCCGTAGACTATTATTCTACGTTCGGGCAGCGCTGCGCTAATCTTCCAGACAACTTCCGATAGTCGCTGCTCATGACCTATTACGATGCCTATGGGCGACTGACTTTCGCCAGTAGGCAATTCGCCATCAACTTTCTCTGGAAAACCTAGGAACAAACAATCTTTCTTCCCACCAGGAGGTGAAGGATGAACCCAACCCAGTTCGGGAAACGGGAAATAGAGTTTAGAGCAACACCCAAATGCAAATTTAAATAGAGAACTTCTCTCATACCTACCATGAGGCACCATCATCGAGGACTCTACTCCAGCCATACGCGCTAAGATCGTGAGCTCAGCTGACACGTCGCTCAGAAAATGGTCGATCTGTTCAGCCTTAAGAATTTTAAGAAACTCTAAGTTCTTCTCCAGCGGTGAAACCGTCATGGGGATTCTGGGCAGAGAAGAGGATTCCCCTACGCCAGTAGTCCCTTGCTCCCATTTATCAGGAAGAATGAATGATCGCTGACCTAACGCCTCCATCCTACCCCAAAGCTCTACGTTGCTGGTAAGGACCGACAGGTTGAAACTATCGCGGAGTATCGACCGAAGTTTTAAGTATCGCGAGAAGTGCCCGCTACCATGATGGTGCACGTAGTAGAGTAGATTCCGCAGTCTCATCGTCGACCCGCTAAATCCTTATACAAAGATAGGTAATCTCGCGCCACCTTGCTGATCGTAAAATCCTCAACACCTCGAGCAATCTCAGAAGTATCTACGAACTCTACAGTCGCAGCAGCGGCGTGGATAGAGCCCCTCACTCCTTCTTCGACGATCGCGACGCCCGGCCGGGATTGAAGGGAAGTCTCTACCGAACGCGAGTATCCAATAACGGGAGTACCGCACATTAGCGCTTCAAGATTGGTGAGGCCGAAGGGCTCCGTCCACCTTGACGTTGAAAGCAGCAAGCTCGCCTGCCTATATTGAGAAAGTAAGGCATCGTGATCTAAATGCCCGATATAGCGAATGCTATCACTGAGCAGCGGTTGAACCGACCGCTCAAAGTAAGACCTATCACGAATAGGTCCAGCTAATATAAGATCCTTTCCAAGTTCCTTAGCCAAATGGATAGCTGCCACCGGATCCTTGTCCTCGACAATGCGACCAACCCATAGAGCTGAACCGCAGGGCCTCGTATCATCCAGCGTCCAAAAACGACTATCTACACCGTTCAAAATCGTCTGGGGCCGAGAGGTAAGATGCTTCGCCCAGGACTGAGATAGGTAGTCTGAAACTCCGACAAAGTGCGACCGCGCTGCTGAATGCTCGAAAAGCTCCATCGTCTCAACGAACCTTGGATGAGGGTGGGTGTGTAATGTAACGATTGAAGGAACGTTACACAACCAGCCAAACCTGTAAGCGAAGGGACTATAGGAATTGAAATGAAGAACATCGTACTCCTCAGAGAGTTCTGCAAAAAATGACATAAATTGCTGCAGCTTCTTCGATGAAGATAACGAGTACATAGAGTCCTCAATATTCACAATGTCCTGGGTAGGGCCCAGGATTTTATAGGGCTTTTTGCTATCTAGCTCTCGAGCGAAGACGGTCACAGAGACGCCTAAGTCTATTAAGGTACTGGAGAGACTGTCTACGAAGGTCTCCGTTCCACCGACAAATGGTTGATCCAGCGAAATGTCGGGGCCACAAATCATCAAAACCCTCATGCTCTATGCTCGGCTAGTTTGCAATACCCCTCAGTCATTGCTCGCAATGAAAATCGGCGTGCCCTCCTAACGACTGGACCGGCCAAAAGCTGAGAAGCTCGTTGGATCTCTGACGGTGAGATACTAAATCGTCTATCACAGACAACTCCACTTTCCTTGCAGACGATTTCTGCGAAGGCTCCTCTATCGAATCCTATCGGTGGTGTGCCTGTCGCCATCGACTCAACAGTCGTCAGCCCAAATGGCTCTTCCCAACGGGGAACGACAATAGACAAGCGGCTATCGGAATAAAGATCGCGTAGACCGGCATGGTCAAGATGTCCTTCATAAGACGCTCCATCTGTTAGTGTCGGCAGTATAACGTCCTCGTAGTAAGATCGATCGCCGATTGGACCCGCAATGCGGATCTTGATTCCAGCGTTTTTCGCCGCTTTAATAGCCAAATCCACTCCTTTCTTCTGGACAAGTCGCCCCGTCCATACGGCAGACGTAGAACCGGTTGAGGCAACCTTCCACTGCTCAATTGGGATACCGTTAGGAACGACCGAGATTGGGACGGATACCAGACCATGCCACCGGTTTCGAAGATGGGATGAAGGTGCTACAATCATACTCCGCTGGCATTCGCCGGTACTTCTTAAAGCGGCAACTTGCTGCACGTAGGGCGGCGTGTGCAGAGTAGTAATCATCAGAGGCAGTCGACTCTTGTACCTGCCTCTGGCCAATATCGGAACAGCGCTGAGAGCATTGTTATGAATTAAGTCAAAATTTGAATTAACGATGTGATCCATCGCTGCCAGATAGTAACAGTCATGTGCACTGTGAGAGGAATCTCCTTCTAAGAGTACACACCTGGGGAGTTTGACGATATTGAGCTCGGGATCCGATGCTGAGTGGCAATAAACCGCGACCTCATGACCGAGCGCCCGGTAACCCGCAACTAGATTGAAGACAAACGACTCCATCCCACCCAAGAACGGTCTCTTAATTGGATTATTTATATTCGCAACAACTGCAACTTTCAAAACGTCCTTACCCCCAGAGCCGCGCACTCAGAGAACGACAATCTATAGCTCAAGCGGTCGTGACTACCTGAAGAGTGCTCAAGCTTATTGAACCACAATCTAGAGTCGTACTTCACAGGCGCGGAATCAAAAATTCTTCGCACGAAGTCCCAGTCGGAGCTATCCACAACACCCAAGCCCCCTAAGGACTGCGCCAAATCTCGCCGCACTACTAGCGAAGATAAGGGGCGCTCCCAGGTCTCTGAGGTTCTCAAGGAACCGCTATAGAGATAGTCTGAGACGATAACGGGACAGCCACGAAACTCGCTGTAGACCTCTAAAGCCGTATCCTCGTCAAACTCATCGTCGTCCGTCCTAAACGCTAAATATTCCGAAGTAGAATTAGCGATACCAATGTTAAGAGCTACGAACCTGTTATTGATTCTGGAGCCAAAATGCCTAACGCTCGAATAATTCTTCAATGCAGTCTTGTTTATCGTTAGGTCTGGCCCGATCGAATTATCAACTACAACAATCTCAGCGCCTGGCGCGCTCCTCGAAATTGCAGCGACTCGATCGATCAACCCTGGCGAACGATTGTGGGTAATTACAATGTAAGATGCTAGCTGAGCCATCTGAATCCTGGACTTGAGTTTAGATTTAAGAATGTAATCGAGAATCTTGCTTTCCGAAGTTAGATGTCTAACCGCAAAGGCATTGAGTTTCATAAAAACTTTCAGACCCTATTGCATTAGAATAGGCCTCGTGTGCCCGATTCTTCGTGAATCACTGAGGTAACACCAACTTAAAAAGCTAATAGAACAATTTTTACATAATTTTTATAAAGGACAGGCCACCGGGTTGCTACAGAGAGCCGCTTTGAAGATTAAAGATGATCTTTATACAGATTAGATCGCCAAATTGGAACCGAATTGCTCATCCCGCACTAACAAACTGCTTTGACCGTTAGAACTCTAACTCTACACCTTCACTCTATATGCTAGTTTTACCTACGAAAGAGGGAGGTGATAATGGGATCGAATAAGTCTATAAGCGAGCACTACGCCCAGTCAGGGAGAGATGGGTCTGGTTCTGATAGCAAACCGATAGTGAACGTTCCTAATGGCGAAGGAACAGTGGGCAAATCGGATCATAGCCACGTGAAGCAACAGGAAGTCGATGAAGGGGTCGCGAAGGATGACTTGGTCGATCGTAAGCAGTCAAGGAATCCACGAGACAGTGCCTAAGCTATACTGACACATTTGATTAAAGGCCGTGAATCGCGCATGCTTCCTTATCTCCAGCAACGGTACCGAGTAATCGAAGTCTTGAGGGTCGGGTGAAGCTTCCCGCAAGTAATGGTTGCAGGCTCTAGTGCGGTTATTGGGACTTGCGGGTACTATTCTACTGAACGAAGTTCTAACGGATTCTAAAGGTTCTCTTGTATCATCTTTGAACCTATAGTCTTAACTAATAGTTGCGTTTGTTCCCACTTACATGATCTTTCAATCATCTACCAGTACGCTGGCCTAATCACACTAGTCGGCCTCGTCGTCCCCGAAGAGGTGCTCGACAATCGAGGTGTTGTCTGTAGTGGCTCCAACTGGGGTTTGCAGCCCTCCGGGCCTGTCGTTACGGCCTTTCTCTACGGCATCAGTATTTATAGTTTCACCCGAACCCTGGCCGTCGGGATCCTTCTCCATCTTGTTTCCGGGGGAGTCACTCTTCTTGTAGGCAGACATTTCAGCTCCTTTAGCAGCTAATTAATTATAAATTGATAGCAGTACGCCGACGCAACCACACATAAACGTTCCCCAGACTACGTCAACTATGGTGAATAAAGCGGGGTAACCTCGAAAAAGGGAGCTATTTGTGCCATCGAATATACCGAATGTCACGAGCCCGAATGCACCCCCGTAGAGGGAGCTCTCGTAGATTCCTACATCTCCACTCACTCGCGGGACTAGAAACAAGAGTGTTCCGAGTATCATCAAAGAGTACGCAAACATTACCGAGGGAATATGGGCGTCGAGCTTTCCATTGCGGAGTCTCAACAGATGATACAGCCTTGATTCGGCAAATCTCTTCATGAAAACTGCGAACCAGAGTCCGTCGAGAACTAGAAAAGTACCCCCAGCTATTAAAACGTTTACTATTGTAGATCCCATATCTTCGGACTCCAAGGGTTGGTAGCGGTGACTCTACATAGGCGTGTTGCCTAGGTCTATAGCCGATCTTTTTCAAGAACCGCTCGTATCAGAGAGAGGGTAGAAGCGCCCCCTTGAGATACAATTGTTAATGGATTGAAATCTTCCTAGCACCCAATTGCTTCTCCGATGTCCCCATATGGGTCTCTATTCGTTGGTTGCCCTAGGTAAGAACTATCTCTTAGAGAATAGCTGTTCTGTCGCCTTCCATCATCGGGAGGATGAGTAGAATGTGCGAAGAAGGGTTCACATGTTATAAATACTCTGCGGACTCTCTAGTAGAAGTATATATTTTGAAGAAGCTCGTCAAAATCACTACTGAGTTCTTTGAATAAGAACTCCAACTATTTAATGAGGAGAGGTGATGCCTATTTTCGCATTGGGAAGAATCTTGTGAATTCTTAAACAATTTCTCTACTTGAGAAGCAAGTACCGCCTTGGTTGCCGTGATTAAGTAAAGAAATCGAAGGAGCAAATATGAAAGAGGCTGAGGAAAAAAAGAAATGCCCGCAAGATACTAAGGGCCAACCGAAGGGTCCTGAGAAGGCTGAATACGGCCATAAAACTTCGACCGCAAAGGAAAACGACTACCCATCCCCCAAAGACCGACCAGACAAGAAAACGTCGTAGACGTCTGAGGCACGACTGGTTCCGCCCGGTCCTCGGGTGAACCCTGGCTGCACCCCAAAGCCCGCGATATTTTCGCGGGCCCATCCATCACACTAAATATGCCTTTAATATGGTGGCGGCAAACCGAGCACTGCCTCAAATTCAATGGTGGTAGGTGAGCCCTGCGCCGCTCAGGCTGTTGACGAAGCATGGAGCTGAGCGGATTCGGAGACCGCTGGGCTCAGTCTAGAACATTTCTAGGGACGGTCTAAATGGGGCTATTGCAAAAACTTTGAAGACGAAGATCTAGAAAATTTGCTAATGTGTCGCATCTACCAGGTTGTAGGTATGCTGACGCTCACAGTTGATCGGCATTTACGAAATCTACGGACACCGGTTGCTGCTCCACAGACCCTAGTCCGTTTTTAATTGGGGATCCGCGAACATGAATGATTCAATTATGGAAGAGTTAAAAAAGATGTCGTTTAACTATGATCATGACGGCACCTTCGATTTGGAGGATGGATGGATCCACGATCATAGGCGAGAGCGTATAGGTATGGATCTACCTGCTGATTCTTATCGAACGGAAAGGCTTGAGCGTCTTCGCGTTCTGTTGAAGGGTTACAAATTCCCAGATCCCGATCTCATTGAAGGGAACTTTGACGAGAACGCTCCTTTGCTGGGCCGAAATATCTCTCTTTGTGCAAAGTTTCTAGGATTTAAGTTTAGGTTTGGAGTTCGTATTGTAGAGGTTGTAGATCAGATTCAAGACGTAGAGGGAAAACGACTCTACAGTTGGGGCTACTCTTATAGAACTCTTGGCGATCACTTTGAACAGGGTCAGATTCGGTTCGAAATTCAAAAAGATCTGACCTCCGGAGCGGTCTTTCTTGTTGTTGAGTCATATTCTCGTCAGGGAGAAATCGCGAATCCATTCTATTGGTTGGGGATGAAAATCTTTGGAAGATCGTTGCAGAAAAAATTCGTGGACTCTACTTTCCAGTCTGTGATTAGAGCCTATCGCGGGGGGAAGTCGTGAATTTTGGAAATGCGTTCACCAAGCAGTTGAAGGCTCGACTTAGAAACTTAGATGGCCTCCAGTTGCAGCCTATCGAGAGTGGCGTCGGCCCAATAATTGACCGCAGATACTCGGTATCGATGAGCGTGGCTGGGGCCAAAGGAGCTTTCCGGGAACTGTTGAGCAACCCGGGTAAGTTCTCTCCTTCATTGATTGCAAAGTTTAAAAGCGGGTCGACAGGGACTTCTATTCGGCAGGGAAGTAACTTGAAGGTCGATTTAACGGCTCCATTGATTGCTCCTGTGACAGTTGCGAAAGTTTCCGGCGATTCGTTTGAACTATCCACTTTAGAAGGCCATCCTGAAGCGGGAACGATCCGCTTTGGTTTAGAGTTTGATAAGTTTGCTGAGTTCTACATTCACTCCGTGGCTCGCAGTGGGTTTCCAACCTACGACTTACTCTATTTAAAGTTAGGAATTATGAAGCGGATACAGACAGCGATGTGGGTTGAATTTTGCAGGAACTTCGCTCGCGAAGCTGATGGGGAGTCTGCGGGTGGGACGAGGATCAGTGCGATCACCACTTATCCGGACAGTACTCGATTAAGAGAGAGCGAAATCTTCAAGGTCTAAGAGGACAGTTAACGGACTCACCTGTTGCCTCTCTATGCTCACGAGCGGTCCCGAATCACAGTTCTGAGTCTTCCCAAGACCCGAAAGTTTGGAGCGTTGTGAAGCCTAATGGATGAATACGTCGGGTTTGAGGCTCGAGGTTCTATATGATCTTCCTTCTGATAAATACGCTTAGTGATTTCCCGCCTCTGCGGGACATCACATCCGTGTTGGTGCAGACGTCTTGATCGGACGCTCAGGTATTATCAGACCGTCGCTTTTGTGGCGTTCAATGCTTTTGAATCAGAAGGACCATCGAATACGTTCGCCGTTGATGAATTAGTAGGGGTCGATGTTAGTTACAGTTCTACTCCAAGGGTATCCTATCCGATGGGTGTGACGATCTTGTCGTTGAAACTTACCTCTGACTTCAACCGTTCGTTGTGACTGACAAAGAACTTCAACTTTCGCAATCAGCCGCACTTAATACTCAGGAATTACTTTCAAAACGCCTGTTGAGCTGTCACGGGACAGGGAGCCCTAATCTTAGATCAAATTCGCATCCGATACTGCAGCTACCATCATCTTTCTTCTATTTGTTGGTAGCCCCGATTGCTCTCGATCCCAGAACTGCGGCTAAAAACCGCCAAATGTAAGATGTCTAACTGCTTTATCCGCTGACAACGCCTACCCTATTAATGCTGTTGGACTAGCCGTAGGAACTCTCGACTCTAGTTTGTGGTCGTTAATCTTCCGAAATCATTCTCAGACGAGCGGTCAACGAAGGACTGTGGAGAAAAAGATTGGAAAAAAAAAGAATAGCTATTTGGTGGATGAAAAAAGATTTTAGAATCCACGACAACCCGGCACTCAAGGCAGCGGTGGATTCTGGCCTTGAGGTATTACCTCTCTTCATCGTAGAGCCGTCAGCTCTCCGTGCTCCGGAGACGTCGAACCGGCACGTTCAGTCTTGGTTCTCTGCTCTCAAAGGCTTGAGTGAGCATCTGAGCCCTCACTCTCTTAAATTGAATGTCGTGAGGGGCGAAGTTTTAGAGGTTTTCGAGGTTTTACGTGAGTCTTATAAGATTGCTGAAGTCCATGCCCATCAGGAGACTGGCTTTCTACGAACGTTTGACCGGGATCTCCACGTTGGTGCGTGGTGCAGAATGCTTGGAATTTCTTTCAAGGAGCATTTGCAGACGGGAGTCTTTCGACGGCTCGAAAATAGAGACGAGCGTTCAAAATTGTGGAGAAAGTGGACTTTTGCCGAGATGCCCCAGATCGATCTTCGTAATGTGAGACCTTTCGTGGCAATTACTGAGAACCAAGCCATAGAGCGTTTATCCCTGGATGGTACCCCGCTTCGCGATCCAGCTGCTGAGCCGGTGTTTCACTTGGAGGATTCAATTCAAACCACTTCCGAAGCTGAAGCCATGCGAGAACTGGAAAGCTTTTTGTATAAGCGAGGACTAAAATATAGCGGAGGCATAAGTTCACCGAACACGGCTTTCCACGCGGGTTCTAGATTATCCGTCCATCTGGCCTGGGGAACACTCAGTCCTAGACTCTTACTCGATCATATCGCTTGGAGAATGGAAGAGCTTCTTCATTCAGGCGAGGAAGATGCTGGATTATGGCGGCGCTCTCTTAACAGCTTCAAGGGCCGAATTAGCTGGCGGGATCATTTTATACAGCGGCTTGAAGCAGCGCCTGATATGGAGATACAGCCTTTAAACCAAGCTTTTAATGGCCTGGAGACCACGGGTGATTCGAGGATACTCAAAGCTTGGGTTAGAGGTGAGACGGGGTTCCCGTTAGTCGACGCTTGCATTCGGTGCGCGCAGGCTACAGGGTTTCTAAACTTTCGTATGCGCTGCATGATAACCTCCGTTGCTTGCCATGCGCTTCGACTGGATTGGAAAAAGATAAACTGGCCCATGTGCAATTGGTGGACAGATTTCGAGCCGGGAATCCAGATCGCTCAGCTTCAGATGCAAGCTGGGGTCGTCGGAATCAATACCCTTAGAACCTATAATCCCGGCAAGCAGATTGCTGATCACGACAAGGATTGTGAGTTCGTAAAGAAGTGGGTTCCCGAACTTAGGAATGTAAAACCGTCCGATATTATTGAACATCAAACTGAGCAGACTAAAATTTATATCAAGCCGCTTGTCGATTGGAGAGAATCTGTTAATCAGATGCGTAATAATTATTATGAGGTCAAGCGCAGCGATGAAGCCAAAGTGGAATCACAAGTCGCTCTGATGCGGCACGGCTCTCGGAAAGGACCACTAACTCGGCGGCGAGCTTCGAGGTAGGGTAATACAACTCTGATAGTCATGCTAATGCATGAGTGCTGTAGGAATTCGAAGTTCAACGCCATTTCAATATCAGGATTGAGGAGAATCTAGTGTCAGATCGATACAACCTACCATTAGTAGCTAAGCCTGTACCAGCAGGGTTCGCTAGCCCTGCCGACGAATACGTTGAAGTCAGCCTGAATCTTAACGAGCATGTTGTCACAAATCCGAATTCGACCTTTTTCATTCGCGTCGTTGGAGACTCAATGATTGAAGCCGGAATCTTTGATGGAGATCTTCTGGTAGTTGACAAGTCTTTGGAGGTTTTAAACGGTAGCATCGTCATCGCAGTCGTAAACGGAGCATTCACCCTGAAAGAGTTTCGTCGGAAATCTGGTCGTATACGGTTGGTCCCGAGAAATTCAAAGTATAAAGAAATTGAAGTATCCTCTGACGCAGACTTCAGTGTTTGGGGGGTTGTGACTCACGCTGTGACTAAGCTTCGATGATTGCTCTTGTCGATTGTAACAGCTTTTATTGTTCGTGCGAGAGGGTCTTCAATCCCGGACTTAACCGCAGACCTGTCATTGTTCTTTCCAATAACGACGGCTGTGCCGTAGCTCGCACTGAAGAAGCTAAAAAGCTTGGCATCAAGATGGGAGCGCCGTACTACAAGATAAAAGATTTTTGCGATCGGAACAATGTTTCAGTTTTCTCTTCCAACTATACCCTCTACGGCGACATGAGCCGTCGAGTGATGAACATTTTGTCGGACTATACAGCAGAAATGGAAATCTATTCTATTGATGAAGCCTTCATAGTCCTAAATAGTACTGTCGATCATCACTCGCTAGGAGTCGAAATCCGTCAGAAAGTTTTTGGTGACCTAGGCTTACCAGTCTGTGTTGGTATCGGACCCACTAAAGTTCTCGCAAAGATGGCGAATCAGCTCGCAAAACGCTACCCCCATTCACGAGGTTCCTTTGTGCTGAAATCTGATAACCTACAGGAGCTCGAAAATTTTCCGGTAGAGCGCATATGGGGAATTGGGAAAAAGTCTGCTCTTAAACTTCGAGCTGCGGGTATCCATTCGGCCCTAGACCTTAAGAACGCTGATGAAAAGTTCATCCTCAAAACTTTAACTATTGTCGGTCATCGCATACTGAGGGAACTCAATGGTGAGGCTTGCATTGAACTGGAGCTAACGGCAAAGGAGAAGCAAGGGATAATGTCCTCTCGATCTTTCGGGAGACCGGTTTTCACTAAGGTTGATCTTAAAGAAGCCGTGGCGACTCATATCACTACCGCCGCAGCCAAACTCCGGACGCAGGACTGCTTGGCTCGCTATCTATCAGTCTTCATCAGAACCAATCCACTAAAAAGTGTCACTCAGTACAATGGAGAAAGCTACGTGACGATACCAAATGGTACCTCCTCGACAGGCGATCTTATAGCGCATGCCCACAAGGTTCTCGACCAAATCTTTCGTGCAGGAATCGAATACAAGAAGTGTGGAGTGAGTCTTGGAGACTTCATAGCAGTAGCGAACGCTCAGCTGGGATTGTTCGGAGAACAGAATGACACCCGTAAGGATGATCTCATGGTGACGCTGGATCTAGTCAACAAGCGCTTCGGTAGGGGGACTCTCAAGTTTGCAGCTTCGGGTTTGAATGTAGATTGGGACATGATTTCAAAGCTCCGAAGTAAACGGTACACTACTAGGTGGGATGAGCTCCTTACAGTATCCTAAATCTCCGAGACCTTCCAAGAAGCCTCTCGGAAGAATAGTTTCTAGCGTCACGTTCAGACTCAGATCGTCCATTTTATCTTGATGCCGTCTGATTCAACTGATCCAGGGAGAGAATTGTGAGCCCACTTGGGCAGAACGACTAGGTGTTGGGTTAATTTAAAACATACAACCACTTCGGATAATCGAAATAATATTGGTGCACTTCTAATGATACGGTTTCATATTCGTAGCTTAAGGGTGAGACTGATTGGGGACTACCTATTTGGAAGCTGGAATATGTAAAAAAAACAGTCAATGCTCATAAACAAAATCTAGGAGAGTTTTTATGGCAGGGTCGAAATCCAAGAAGAGCAAGGCTTCATCTCGTATCGATGAAGGTGCGTTGGAGAAGCCTTCTATGTCGGGATGCCCTGTTCACAGGGATTCAGGCGGTGAGACTCGCCAGCAAGCCGGGAAGAACCAGCCTATTCTCACGACTCAGCAGGGTGTGCCAGTTGCTGATAACCAGAACTCGTTGCGAGTTGGTAGCAGAGGACCAGGCCTCTTGGAGGATATTCACTTCCGCGAAAAGATGTTTCACTTCGACCACGAAAGAATTCCAGAGCGAGTTGTTCATGCTAGGGGCTACGGTGCCCACGGTTACTTTGAGAATTATGAGTCCTTGAGTGATATAACCTCGGCTGATATCTTCCAGAGAGCAGGCGAAAAAACGCCCACATTTGCTCGGATATCTACTGTAGCTGGTAACAAAGGGTCTGCAGATTTGGCGCGGGATGTTCGCGGTTTCGCGGTTAAATTCTATACCAAGGAAGGGAACTGGGATTCTGTAGGAAACAATATCCCAGTCTTCTTCATCCAGGACGCGATGAAATTTCCAGATCTTATTCATGCTGCCAAACAGGGGCCAGATCGCGGTTTTCCTCAAGCTTAAACTGCTCATGACAACTTTTGGGATTTCATCTCCTTGATGCCGGAGAGCATGCATATGGCTCTATGGACCATGTCCGACCGAACCATACCGCGCTCGCTGCGCTTCATTGAGGGGTTTGGTGTGCACACCTTCCGCTTCGTGAACGATGCTGGGGAGTCTAAGTTTATTAAGTATCACTGGAAGCCAGTGAAGGGTATGCAGTCCGTTATAAAGATGTCCGGTCGATACCGGACGTTTCCTTACTACAAAATAAGATTTTTAAAAAAACCACCCAAAAGACACGTTG
>JAULKR010167451.1:0-77841 GCA_032356305.1 Prasiola linearis
CCGCGGCCGTTCTCATCAGCTTCGTCGACATCAAATAGTCCGTCACCATCAGAATCAAGGTCACGATAGTTAGGCAGACCATCTGCATCAGAATCTGATCCGGCGTAGACGCCGAACGGATCAAGAGCAGCCACTACTTCTGTAGCATCCGGGATGCCGTCACCGTCAGAATCTAGATCCTGGTAATCAGGAGTTCCGTCATTATCAGTATCGGTCGGACTACAGAAACTACCGGGGCTACCGGATTCAAATACATCCAGTATACCATTTGAGTCTGCATCGACCGGTGGCGTGTTGGCAGCATCCACAAAACCAGCGTCGAGGTAATTAGCAGAAGTACATTCAAATACATCAGCAATTACGTCACCATCTGAGTCAAAATCCAGAAAGTCAGGTCCGTCGGTGCCATCAGTATTAATGATTGCAATCACAGTTCCGCCAACACCAGCACCATCGTCATTTGGATCATAAGTACCGGACCAGCCGTTGCCGTTGCCGTCATCATCAAGCAGGCCTCCGGAGATGTCATCAACTAGGCCGTCATTATTAGTATCTGTACCACCAGCTTCCTGAATATCAGGCATACCGTCATTATCAGAATCGAGATCCTTGTAATTTGGTCTGCTGTCGTTATCGAAGTTTGGTTCACCCAGACCAAAAGTCTGGTTCAGGTCGTTGCAGAGGCCGTTGGCTCCCTGATTAGCCGGGAAAGTCCCTGCGCAATCAAGCATTCCATCATTGTTGGCATCTGTACCAAGCGCTTCTGTCACGTCAGGAATCCCGTCGTTATCAGCGTCAAGGTCGAGATAATCAGCCACACCGTCACCGTCTGTATCAGTTGAGCCTTCTAAGCTATCAGGGATACCGTCATTGTCTGAATCAGAATCCTGAAAGTTTGGAATTCCGTCACCATCGGCATCACCTTTGCCTTCCATCATGTCAGAGATACCGTCCATGTCTGAATCAGTATCTAAGAAATCGGCTCCGTCAGGGGCACCGTCTGAGTTCGGAACCGGCAAAGGAGTACCGCCAGAGTCTGGATCGATAACATCAGTTACGCCGTCGTTATCATCGTCGTTGTCGTTAGCATCGTTAACGCCGTCGCCGTCAGTATCAACACCACCTTGGCAAGAATCATCAATGCCATCCGCTGGAGCAACATCAGTGCCACCGGCTTCACAAGCGTCAGGAATACCGTCGCCATCAGTATCAGCCGGATAATCTATTCTGCCGTCGTCATCAGCATCAAGATCGTCTCCGCCTGCCTCATCAACATCGAGTAATCCGTCGCCATCAGAATCTAGATCTCTGAAGTTTGGAACTCCGTCACTGTCTGAATCATTGGCCGCATCGGTCCCGTCAGCATTAATAGCCTCTGCGCTATCCAGAATTCCGTCGCCGTCAGAATCCAGATCTCTAAAATCCGGAACACTGTCGTTATCAAGGTCGTTTGGCAGGCAGAAACCCGCCTCAAAGATATTTGAGATTCCGTCTGAGTCAGCATCACCTGCGCTATCGCCAACCGTATAATAAGCAGTGTCCTGATAGTTAGCAGGATTGCATTCAAGCAGATCAACAATCCCGTCATTATCGGAGTCAGTATCAAGAAAATCAGGAATAGAGTCAGAGCCGGCATCGGTATTAATCAGAACAATCGCTGTTCCGCCGTCAGCAGAGTCATACTGCCCGGACCACCCATTAGCATTAGAATCGTCGTTAAGCGTAGCCCCTGTGATGTTATCAACCAGACCATCGCCATTTGCGTCAACTCCGCCAGCTTCAAAGATGTCCGGCATACCGTCATTATCAGAATCAAGATCTAAATAGTTAGGCACAGAATCGCTGTCTGCGTTAGGTTCGCCTAAGCCGTTTACTTGATCAGTCAGATCCGCACAGAGACCGTTGCCAGTATAACCTGCTGGGAATGTGCCGGCACAATCGAGAATACCGTCATTGTTAACATCTGCTCCGAGTGCTTCAATTACGTCTGCAATTCCGTCATTATCAGAATCGAGATCACGATAATTTGGAATACCGTCGCCGTCTGTATCTGTTACATTATCAGAGTCTTCCAGAAGATCAGGAATACCATCGTTATCAGAATCAAGGTCGAGATAGTCAGGGACACTGTCACCGTCTGTATCGCAAGGAGTGGTCAATGCACTTCCTTGGTCAGCATCGAAGGCATCTGCAATTCCATCACCATCGGCTGTCTGAGGGTAAGTGGCTGGTCCGTTAAATCCAGTCGCGGTAGGATTGATACACTGCCCTTCAATATAGTCTGAGATGCCGTCACCATCAGAGTCAGGGTCAAGGTAGTCGCTCTCTCCTGCTCCATCAGTATTTGGCAGTGGCAGGATAGTCCCGCCCTCACTTGTATCGCGCAGGTTAGTAAAGCCATCACCATCAGGGTCACCTGCGCCTAAAAATACACCATTTGTACGGTCGTAATTATCAGTATAGCCGTCATTATCAACGTCGGCATCACCTGCCTCGATTACATCAGCTATTCCGTCATCATCAGAGTCAAGATCAATTCTGTTTGGTCGGGTGTCACTATCAGAGTTCTTATCTGCAATGCCGTTGACCTGACTTGGTATATCGTTACACAGACCGTTAGTTCCCTGGTTTGCCGGGAAGGTTCCGGTGCAGTCATAAACACCATCGCCGTTAACATCAATGCCGCCGGACTCAATTGTGTCAGGGATTCCGTCGTTATCAGAATCTCTGTCACGATAATCAAATATTCCGTCACCATCAGAATCTACTCTGCCTTCAACCCGGTCGATCACGCCGTCGTTATCGGAATCGATGTCCTGATAATCAGGTTTTCCGTCGCCGTCAGTATCTGTTGCGCCAACGCTGCCTTCGTTAAAATCAGTGATTCCGTCGCCGTCATCATCGACATTGCGAAAATTATTCGGGCAGGTAAATGGATTGCTGCCGGTGGCCGTATTCACACACTCAGTAGAATCAGGAATACCGTTATCATCAGAGTCGGTGTCGAGATAGTCTGGGACGCCGTCGTTATCGGAATCTCCGCAACCCTCAAAACTATTTGGCACACCATCGCCATCAGAATCCAAACTGATCGTAGCTGTTCTGCGCGTGCTTGAGGTAAGTCGTGTTCTGCTCGGCTGGCCCTCGTTATCTGTGTAGAATTCAAAAAGGCCGAAGCTGTTTACGCGAGTGCTGACGCAGCCCGCCGGATTAGCAATTCCTCCGGGGTGACCGGGACCGGTTGTAGTATCTGCAACTCTGGTTCCAAGCAGACGAACCTCGTAGATAAAAGTGATCCGGGAGGCGGGTTCAAGATCTGGTTCCCCTGATGGATTCAGGAACGCAAATCTTAAAGACGAGCCGCTTGGAGTAATACTACTGTTCGCCGTCACATTAGTGGACACTGTACCTTTTAAGTAAGTTGCAGAAATCAGAACTGGGTTACCCAATCCCGCAGGAAGAGTATCCTGTGCAACCGTGTTAAAGCCGGTTGTAGGATTGGTGTTGTTGACAACTACCGAATAACGCAGCGTGTCGCCGATTTTAAACAGTGGTAACGGTGCCGAGGGAGTGCTGACCGCCTTTGTGGTTGTCAGATTAACACCAACAATATTGTAATTGGCATTGCTGTTAATTGCGGCAACATTCGTAGCGGTGACTCTGCCTTGGTTAATTAAATTGTTAGCCTGCCCCGAGTTCGCACTGACGGTTGCCAAGACTGAAAAATCAAGACAGTTGTTAGTAGCGCCGTAGTTGACCAGCGTCGGATAACTTATTGTTAGGTTACCACCGCCAGTGACAGCACGTGATGAAAAGCAAATATTGGGTTTTCCGGCATAAAAACTCTGGGCTGTGTTACTTGCACAGTTGGTAGTGACAGCTCCCGGTTCGGTCAGGTTAGCAGCAACAAAGTTGTTCAGACGATTACTGCTATCGACGTCAATGACATTGAGGTTAGAGGCAGTACCCTTAGGGAAACACACCTGCAAGCTGAAATCATCTGTCTCCCCTGGCAGCAAGTTCGGGTGCACCGAATTAGTGTTATTGCTGTTTAAGTTATTTGGAAAGGTCTTGGTAATGGTTGGCTTTTTAAACTCAACTTCAGCGAGTGTACTAACAGCCGTTGCGAAAAATGGGGCGGTAGCCGCGGGACTGGATTTAAATCTTGCAGTTGCCTGATTCTGAACCTTACTGCCAAAAACTATTGAGTTGTCCGCTTCGAAGGCGAATGTTAACCGGCAAGTGGTTCCTGCGGCGACTATTAGGTTCCCGACAGAAAGTTTAGCGGCAGTTGAATTATCTGTGGGGCCAGCTGACAAATCACAGTCTGGGCCATATGTTATATTGTAACCGCCGGAAGGCCGCTTTAACGTAGCAGGTACAATATCCTCGACGAGGACCTGGAAAGCCTTAAATCCCCCGGTGTTTATTACATTTAAGCCATAGACAATTGAGTCTCCGGCTTCAAAGAGTCCTGTCGATACCACTGACTTCTCTAACCTGATCTTCGGATTGTTAACAACCAAAGGCGTTATCGTAGATGCACTGGCGACCGCACCGGCGCCGGCACTATTACCTTGTTCAGCAAACAGTAGATTAACGAGCTTTAGTCCGTCTGCAGTCGGCTTATTCCCCGCAACAACAGAGAATCTAATTGTAAAGGTTTTAGCGGAAGGCGCATTATCATCTTCTACCGTTCCCAAATTAAAGAATATCGCGTTGGAACCAGCATTTACTGAGACGGCAATCGGCGGAGTTTCAGAACCTACTATATAGCAGTATCCGCCTGGAGCCGGCGTCCCGCCATTTGAAGGATCGTTACAGCCCGAAGGTTCGGCAAAAAATGCGTTGGGCGAACCATCAAAATCAGGATCTGCTGCGCTAAAGAGTGGTTGGGGTAGATAATCTGTTAGCAAGATTCTCTCGGCATCACCAGTTGGGATGGTCAGGCCAACTTCGTAGGTAATAACATCGCCGGGCTGAATAGAAGTATTAGCAGGGGTGACGCCATTTTTTAAAGCGAATGACTTTGTCACTGTAGTCAATTGTACAATATTTTGCCGGTCTGATGCTGAGCGGGATTCAGATAGTCCGCCGACAACATTTGAGGCCAGACTGACATTATTGATAACAAAGTCTCCGGAATCGACAATATTTGTATTCGGCGCCATAATTGCGTCGCTCTCAAAAACTCGGGAGATAGTAGTATTATAATTTATGCGTACTCTGGCAGCACCATCAAGCTGACCGGTGGAGGTAATTTCAGGGGCAAAGTCGCCATTAGCGATCGAAGCTGAGAGATTGTAATTCCAGGTTGTCCGGCCTGTTGTCAGGTCTTGCGTGCCAACAACCAGATTAGACATTGCTGGCTGACTGATTGTCTTTGACACACCTGGCTTGGTAATGCTTACGCTGAATGTGCCGGGATTAATAGTCTGACCATCGCCTGTAATATCCGTGTAGGTAATGTTCTCAAAGTTAAAGTAATCAGAAATTTGTGAAGTGACTCTCCATGAAATTACGGAGTCAGGCTGAGCTATCCCGGCCAGAGTGTGGGTCTTTTTCAGATCAATTGAGCGCTGAGAGATTGTCACAATTGATGTCAGAGGAGCAGCAGCTTCGTTGTAATTAAGACTGGCCAGGTTCTGTGAAGTGGTGACATCTCCTGAATTAGAATTTACGATTTGCGCACCTGTTCCGCCGCGAAGTCGTTGGACGTAGGCAGTATAGGCAAATGCGATATCATTACCTGCTACCCCCGTATATGGAGTAGGCAAGGTGATCGAGAGAGTTCCGCCGCCGCCAGGATTAGCAGTAACAGAACAAGTTGAGCCCGTAGGGACCCCACTAGCAGTTGAGCAATTATAGACCAGAGCTGAATCTGTTGCTACCGGGCTGGGGTAGGTGCCTGTTAAAAAAAGCGTGTCGGGTATGGTATCAGTAATTACACCATCGGTAATATCGTTAGCAGTCGCTACGTCAACGTTTATTGTGTAAGTCCGGTTGTGAGTTGGTCCGGTTGCTTTAAGTCCCTCCGGGGAGGTCTCTAATTTCTCGATTCTCGCTAGTTCGCCGGTGATATTTAAATTTTCAAAGCCACCACAAATTGTATCGCCCGAATCGGCACAACTACTGGGTGTGCCGTCAGCCGCATTGCCCAGAACACAGCTCGCCTGCCCCTGAATCTCTTCAGCAATTCCGGGTGCTGCATCGCTGTTAAAGCTTACACCAACGGCAAGTTGTAGAGGAGGTTGTGCCGGAGACAGAGTTCCGGTTGGTGTCTGACAAAAGATATAGCTCTCTCCCGTAAGAACAGGGTATTCGTCCCCGGTCTCAGGGTTAGTTGCAGTTGCCGGCCCACTGGTGACTGTACAATCAACTGTGGCTCCCCCGGGAGAATCCCAGGCTAGAGTTCCGACGTCTACGCCATCAGGTAACAATATTTCAATTGTCGGCTGAAAGCAGACATCACCGCCGGTATTAGAAAAAGAAAAATCCAGCTCCGCCGTATCCGAAATTAAGCCCGTGTCACTGGTAATATTGAGCTGCGGCGTTTGCGCAGACAAATTAAACAGACCGAGAAACAGAGACAGCAGCAGTGCAAAGCTTAATTTCTTCATAGAATTTTGTTCTAGTATAATTGTTAACAGCGGGTAGCTATGGGCACACACCTAACAAAGGCGTGTTAGCTTTCTTTGAGATGCCCTCCTGATGGAAAGAATTTCAATTTTCCTTAAATCAGACCAAGGTTTTCACCCTGGGAAAAGCCACATATTTCGAAATTACTCAGAGCTTCAATGATTAGAGCAGCTTAGAACTCTCCGAGCAGGAGATCTAAATGGGGACAGACACATTATAGTCTTCAAAACTGCGAAAACTAATTGCAAACATCTTTGCTGATTCCGCGATAAACTTTTTGTGCCAAGAAAACCCAGATTTGTCTGCCCCAATGCCCCTCACCACGTTGTAAACCGCGGCAACCGAAATCAGACTATATTTTTTACCGATGCGGATTATAAGTTCTATCGGCACTATCTACGGGAGTACTGCCTCGAATACCAAATTCTGCTACTCGTTTACTGTCTGATGCCCAATCATGTTCATTTAATAGTCGTACCGGGCCAGGAGCTCGCAATTGCCAAGATGATGAAGTTTTAGGTATGATTTACGCGAGCCGAATTAACCGCAGGCTGGGCTGGCAGGGCCATTTATGGCAGTACCGGTATTTCTCTAGTGTCTTGTCTGAACGGTATTTTTGGAATGCGGTCAAATACGTTGAAAACAACCCTGTCAAAGCCAAGATGGTCAGCCATGCGGCTCAATATAAATGGTCGAGTGCATCGCGCAACACCAATCGTGGCAAAGAATCCAGCCACCTGATTCTCAATGCCTATTATTCGGAGAAGTTTGCTGAACTAGGAGATTATCAGGCATGGTTCTCAGATGAGCTGGCACCAGAAGAGGCAGATAGGATTCAAACGTGTACGAAACTCAACTTTCCAATTGGCGAGCCGGCTTTTATAGAAACTTTAGAACAGCAATTTTCGCGTAAATTTGTTCTCAGGAAGCGCGGCAGACCAACTAAGCTGAAAAAGATCGAAGGCTTGGGCTAGATCTTACGCTATAATGTGTCCGTCCCCTTTATTATGGCAGGGTCAGCTGGATTCGGGTCAGTAAGATGTTGTTGTCACCTGTTGTATCCGAGTCCTGATAGATATAGTTGAGCATCAGTTTTAGGTAATTTTTGATATACCAATTTGTACCGAGTGTGTAGTTTCTTAGCTCACCGAAGTTTTGGCGGCTGTTTAGGTCCAAGACTGAGTATCTGAGAACTACTTCGAGCGCTCCATGAGCATGATTAAAATCTGTCAAATCGTTGAGAATTGCCCGTCGATGGTTATAGCTTTTACGCTCGCCAGTTAAAAAGGTGCCTAGCTGTAGGTAATAAGAATTGAGGAAGTTAATCCTCTGCTGATTATCCTCAACCCAATTAGCGATTATCTCAGACTGCAGATAGTGATTACTTCTTGTTTTAAGGAACTCAAAATTCAGTAAGTTGCTGTTGCCATCAAAGATCGCCGGGGTCTGAATAACGGGATCAGCAAAGAACGACCCCGGACGAGACCCAAAGGAGACTGGATCATCTATAATTCTGTAGTGTCTCAGACCCAGTCCCAAATGGGTCAGCTCCCGCTCGCTCTCAGAAATCAGGGCTGTCAGCCTGCAGGCAATGCTGTAATTGTTATTTACCTGCTGTAGGTGGTCCCCGGTATTGTTGAAGACCCCGAGTGCAAAGGAGCTGTTCTCACCTAGTGGATTGCCGCGGTAGAGTAAGCCGCTATTACGGACTGGATGGAAGGTCCGGCCCGAAAAACGTTCAATCAGGTTTGTATTGGTGCTGCTGGTTTGCTCTTCTAAGCCATAAGGCTCTTTAAAGTGGCCAAGCTGCAGCGCCTGGGACTTGCTTCCGGCTGCCAGGAGAAGATCCCGCGGAGTGAGATTCTTGTTTACAAAGTCGTAGTCGGCTTTGATACTGTATTTTTCCCGATAATTTAGAGTTGCAGCCACGCGGGCGCGACGAAGGCCAATTCGGTTTCTTTGGTCTGTCAGGTCGGAGAAGCGGTTTGAATCAGCATGAACCCAGCTTCTCACTTTTAAGCGCAGGCTGTCCTCAAGCCACCCGGCATTGTAATCAGCAAACAAAGAGCCTCCGGGGCTGAACAATAATGCAAGCAAAAAGTATTGTCTGAGCATATTATAGGTCAGAAAGATGGTAATCTGTGATTACCCGGCGAAACTACAGTGAAACAGTGTTCCGGAAGAGTAGCCAGAGGTTAAGTAGTAGCGCGTTTGGCTAGTTTAGTCACCAGGTGCCAGGCCAGAGAAAAAATGTTCAATAAATGAGAGCGATGACTTTTGCAATAGTCTTTTTGGCTCCCAGATAGCTCAATTGACGAGTCCTCGATAAAAATGCCTTTAAATAGTGATTAATATCATCGACTTAATCCCCCTACTAGTCACTCAATTGAGTAGGCGAAGATTTGTAACAAAATTGTAAAAAGTTTTTGACTAAGATATCTGCAAAGCGTAAATTATCCCGCATTAACAACTTTTAGAGATAAAGAATGAATAAAATAAACAAATCCATTCTCTGTTTTGCGATTAGTTTTCTACTTGCTATCTCAGTTCACGCTGAGACTTTTAGAGTATTAGAAAGCAGTCCAAAAGGGAATGACGGCGCAGGTAAATTAATTACACTTGACGCAAGCTATGACAATGAGACTGAGCTCCTTCGTTTCTTCGGAACGTTTAAGCAAGGATTCAGCGGTCAACTACCAAATGGTTTTGGTTTGGTTCTGAATGGAACTGGTGCAAACCCAAAAGGTCACGATGGCGAGCTCGCAATCTTCTTTTTTGATGCATCTGATGCAGCTAATCCAAAGATGACAGTTTATGCCTACAACGGCAAAAACAATGGTATCGAAACCGGCGCCTCAAGTCATATTGACGGTTCAGGTGCAGGCGGCAGACAGCCAGCAGACAAAATTCTGACTAGTTTGAACCCGATTACTGTTGACACCTACGACATTAAGCTTGTCTACACTCCAAGTGCTGATGGCGAAACTGTTCGTATGGGATTCATTCTTAACTCAGAACTCATTCAGGAACATATCCCAGCTTATTTCGGCAACATCAATGATGGCGAAGTCTGGCAGGGTGCTCAATTTGAGAAAAAAGTTGGTTATTGGTTTCAGCCAAGATCTGGTCTGACTGTAGAATACGCAGCTGATGGTTATATCGTTGCTGACCCAAGCGCCGTGACTATTGAACGTGCTGGCTTTTACGATTTCTTTGACGTACCTGCAGTTTCAGAAAGTCCTGAATGTACAGTACTTGGTGAGTCAATTGTTACTACTGAAATCGGACAAAAAGTGAGCCTGCAATTTGCCGCTCAGGATCCTCAGAATGAGACTTTGAAATTTGCTGTAACTGGTCTACCGGTCAAAGCAATGATTGAAGGCTCTAACGATGCAAGTAACGTCGTCAACGTGATGTTTGTGCCGTCGAATGAAGAAGAAGGCGAAATGTATATGGTCAAAGTGACATATACTGACCGTGTTCAGGCAACTACGTCATGTTCGATTAAAGTTAACGTTAATCCGAACGCTGAGCCTGTAGCTACTATCTTCAACGCTGGTGCATTCAACACAGTTAGCTGTGCTGAGGAAACTGCAACAGTTACTCTAGATGGTTCAGCCTCAAGCGATAAAAACGAAGCTCCTAGTGAACTTACTGCTAAGTGGACTACTGATTGTCCTAACGCGCAAATAGCTGATGACATGGCTTTTGTAACTACGCTGACGTTTGAGACGATTGTTGATAACAAAGCGACTGGTTGTACTGCTACATTAACTGTAAGCGATGGTCAGAAATCTGATGAGGCGACTACAGAAATCTCCGTGACTGATTGTCCGTTCGATTGTGAAGGTGTAGCATTTGGTACAGCAGTAGTTGATAAGTGTGGCATCTGTAATGGTGGTGACGCTGACCTCGACCGTTGTGGTGTATGTAATGGTGACGGTGACAGTTGTCTCGATTGTGAGACTACTACACAAAACGTGACTATCAATGAGCTTGACGCTTCATTGTTCGCAATGAGTCGTGATGTTGTGCGGATTGCCCGTTCAATTAAGCAGAACAACAGACGTGGCCGCTTAGGTAAGAGACTCCAAAGTCGTGTTGACGATGCTCAGGAATCTTATGAAGCCGGTTGGGTCGCTGTTAACAATGTTCCTGTCCAGGCAGTAGCTTGTGCTAACACTCAGTTTTGTGTGTCAGTCAGCTCGGCTGCCAGCGAAGAAGCGTTCTTAAATGAATCAGCTGAAATCGTAGCAGACGCTAAGTTTATTGCTCGCAAAGCGCGCAAAAAGCTAAGACGTAAAGGTGTTTCAAGATCAAACATCAGACGATTGGTAACCCGTCCGTTAAAGCGTATTAAATTTGAAGCTGCTCAGAACCAGTTGATTGCTGCACAGTTAAAGACTTCTACTGACATCTGTCAGTAGTTTCTTAACTCAGTAAACGAGTGGCGACCGAATCGGTTGCCACTCTCACCTCCCCCCCCTGATCCAGAACATGTCTGGAGCCATTCCCCCCCCCCTTATACTATAAAAACAGAAACAAAAGGCTCACAAAGTGTGATACATAGTACACGCAGGTGTTCATAACACTTACCAGGTAGTTTTGTAGATTCACTATGATGCCACCGTCGTTTTGCAACCGGGTAGAGTTATTCTTTAACTCAGCGGAAGCAGGTTTTTCTTAGTTTTGACTGGAAATTCGTCCGGACGTAAATAGGAAAGATCAATTTTATTTAATGGAAACAAGGATGAATACAGTGTTCAAACACATTCTTTGCTTGACTGCATGTTTTCTGCTCGTAATGTCATCTGCTCAGGCAGAAACAAACCGGGTAGTTCAGAACAGTCCGAGCAACTACAAAAATAATGCAGGAGATTTAACTACTCTTGATCTTAGCTTTGATAACGAAACTAACAAGTTTCGCTTTTTTACCCGTTTTGACGAAGTCAATGGTGTCATTCCTGATGGCTTCTGGCTGGTTGTCAACGGCACCGGCGCAAACCCTAAAGGCTACGATGGCGAATTGGCGATCTTCTTTTTTGACAGCTCAGACCCGAGCAATCCTGTCCTGACAGTATATTCATACAGCGGAAAATCAAACGGTGGTATTGAGGACGGCGGCAGCTTTATTGATGGCTCAAAGGCTTCAGGCACGCAGGCTCCGGATAAGATTCTGACTTCTTTAGACTCTGAAACTGTTGCCAAATACGACATTCAACTCTCAGCGTTTCCAAGCGAGAACGGAGATTTTACATTTCTGGGCTTTAGTCTCGATAGCACGCTGATTCAAGATCACATGCCAAAATATGCCAGCAATAACGATGGCGAAGTGTGGCAAGGTGCTCAATTTGAGAACAAGCTGGGTTATTGGTTCCACGCGATTAGTGGCACTAACATCACTTATGCTGAGGATGGTTATCTGGTTGAAGATGATGCGCAGATTTCGTTTAAGTCAAGAAGCATCTATGACTTAGCAAGCATCCCAACGTTTAATGAGACGCCGTCTTGTGAAGTAATTGGCGCTAGTGTTGTGACAACTGAGATTGGTCAGCGAGTTGGCTTTCAGGTCAGAGTTACGGATCCACAAAGAACTATTCCTGAGTTCACAATCACCGGTGCTCCTGAAGGGGCAGAAGTGACACAAGTACTGGGCGAAGGACAGGATTCTTCTCTTAATGTATTTCTGAGCTACACAACATCTGCGGCAGACGAAGGTGAGAAGTATTCGATAAACTTTAACTTTATGGATGATGTAATGGCACAAGCCAACTGTCCTGTCAGGTTAAACGTCAATACTAACGATGAACCTGAGAGTAATATCTTTGATGCAGGGATCTTGAGTAATGTCAGCTGTGCAACAGAAGTTGCAACCGTTGTACTTGATGGTTCTGCCTCTTTTGATGCTAATTCAGCACCTCAGCCAGCTTTGAACTATGCTTGGACAACAACTTGTCCTGACGCGGTTTTCAGCAACGCAATGGCTGCCTCAACAGAGCTGAAGTTCTTAACTTTTGTTGAGAACAAAGCAACAGGTTGTACTGCAACTCTGACGGTCAGCGATGGTCAGAAGTCTGATACAGACACGATTGATCTAAGTGTTGCTGATTGTCAGCGCGATTGCGCGGGCAACATCAATGGCGCTGCAGTAGTTGATAAGTGTGGAGTCTGTGATGGTGCAGATGCTGACTTAGACCGTTGTGGAATCTGTAATGGTGATGGTGAGAGCTGTCTCGATTGTGCCTCTTCAAATCAGGCGGTGACGATTACTGAGCTCGATTCACTATTGTTCCAAGCTAGTCGTGACGTGTTCAGAATAGTTCGTTCAGTCGAGCAGAGTGGTCTGCGAGTTGGTAAGAAACTGCGCAAGCGTGTTGAAGCCGCTCAGGTCTCTTACGAGTCTGGTTGGGTAGCTGTGAACAGTCTGCCGGTCAACACTATCACTTGTGAGAACACTCAGTTCTGTGTTGCTGTAAATTTTGCGCAGAACGAATCTGATTATCTCGAAGAAGCTGAGGATATTCTTAAGACTCTAAAACGAGTTAAAAGAGTTGCTAACAGAAAGCTGAGAAAAGATGGCGTACGCAAAGTTGATCGCCGCAGACTTGTCAGACGCCCTTTCCGTTCTGGTAAAAATGCGATTAAGGCAGCCAGAAATACAGTTGGAGAGCTTGTCACTACTACTGATGTCTGTCAGTAGTCTCTAAGCATTAATAAGAGAGTGACAGCCGAATCGGCTGTCACTCATAATTCCCTTCTTTCCTCCCTCCCGAGGAATAAGACAATAGTAGAATCAAACAGAAGATCATTGCCGATTAGTAGATGAATGAACATCGCTAAGCAAAAAGCTGAAATAACGACTAAGCAGGGCGATCCCCTTGAGCAGGCAGAATTCAGGAACGATGTTCAATTCTATCAGCAGCAAAATCAGCCGACCGCTAAAGCACCGCCCTCTGAGAACGCAGGTATTAAAACAGCGATTAAACAGCTACAGGATAAAAACCCCGAGATCTTTAGTCAAAATGCCAAGCTTACTAAAAAGGTCAGTTGCCTTCATAAGTCCTTTTCCGACCTTCTTAACCTATATCTCATTTTGTTGCTGATCTCTAAGAAAGCGAAAGCTCTGCAGGCTGGGTCTGACGGACCGGAGTTTATCGATGACGGCCCAGACCGAAGTTTAGAAAGCAACCTAGCAGATGATGGAAAGATTTCATCAGAATCCGCAAGCGAGGGGGCTGAAGAACAAGCTTTTGAGAGCTTAGACGGACAGAGCCTCAACGATTCTCCGGACCATGAGATTCAGCCAGAATTACACGATGTCGATAGCAAGAAAAAAAGTTCGTATTCTGATTAGGGGTAAAGAAATAAATACCCCCTAAACTAAAAGAGGTTCGTTCCTCTGCAGAAACAAAGTCTTTAGCGCGCAGCGCTTTGCCTTGAAAGCTAATATGACAAGTCTGCGGCCTCATGAAGATCGGCTTTGGTGATCCGTTGCACCATTGTAATCATTACCTCATCGAGCCCAAATAAAGTGCGACTTGTGAAGTCAGTAAAAATCGGAAAACTCCTGCACTTTAGATTGAGATACAAAGCTCGGATATTGAACCTATTTCGCAATCCCTAAGTAGTGGTTGCTAAATAGGTAACCACTAATTCAAAAGAGCGCCGCTCTATTGCAGAAACGTAGTTTCTGGCGCAAAAATCTCCGATTTTCCTGAGTCTCCTTCTGGTAAAAAGACAAAATAAGGAACTCCTGAAAATATACGTTAATGATGCGATAACAGCATTGCACTTCAGGTGTCAGATATAGTCCCAGATATTCAGCTTTATTACACAAAAGACTATTTCAGCAGGCCCTAAGTATCCTGCATTAATACACGAGAAACTTCGTCAACAGGCACTATTTAGACCGCCTGCTTTTAGCGGGCGCTATTTGTTTAGTGAAGCTCAGTAAGCATAAAAGCTATCTAAGCTCAAAATAGATTGCTCTTAGCTATTCGGTGATCATTGACTGTAGAATGCTTTCGCCAAAATCCGAAACTGCTCGACAGAAACGGAGTCCGCCCTTGATTCGGGAGGAGTTCCATTTTCAGAGAGAATTCTCTCCGCAATCGCCTTCTCAAATTTTAGATACTTAGTGACATTTGCGACCACCTTTTTGCGGCGTTCTTTAAATAAAGCCAGTACGAATTGCTTAAAAAATAATTGGAAGTCTGCTGACTCTGGCTGCTCTGCAGGAGATCTTTTAAACAGTCTCAGTTCCACAACCTGGGAATCAATCGTTGGTGGCGGAAAAAAACATTCCGGTGGAAAGATTGGTCCCGGGATGCAGACTGCCGCCGACTGCACAAAAACTGAAAGCGGCCCGTAGGACTTTTGGTTTGTTGGACTACAGATGCGCTGGACGTATTCCTTCTGCAGCATAAAAACCGCGCGGTCGATATTCTCCGCAAACGCAATCATCAGATTTATGATCTCACCAGAAAACGAATATGGGAGATTCCCGAGCACCACCAGATTGTTACCAAGCTCAGAGAAATCAACAAACCGCACATCCTCCCCGATAATGTTGATGTCCGGATAAACTTTTGCCAGATATTCCTGAAATTTTGGTTCTATTTCAATTGCTGTGAAATTATCGGTTAAGGATGCGAGCTCTTTAGTCAGCATGCCCAAGCCCGGGCCGATCTCAATTATATTATGTGTGCCACCCTGCAAGCTGGCAAAATCAATGATCTGATCAATGACATATTCTTCAATCAGAAAGTTTTGGCCTTTGTCTTTGCTGGGTTTTACGCCCAGATGCTTGAGAATTTGCTTAGCTTGCATTGAGGATATTTTCTAAATCTGAACGGGCAGCAACCTGATTAATTGCCAGCTGTTGCAGACCGGCATTATGACGTAGAGCAGCAGCAACAGCAATCATTGTCGCATTATCCATGCAATGGATTTGCCGGGGGAAGTACACTTGTTCATAAGCAGCGCAGAGCCTTTGCCGCAGACAAACGTTAGCAGCCACGCCGCCAGTCAGTACAATCTGTCCGATTCCCGTCTTAGCGACAGCTAGGGCTAGTTTGTCGGCAAGCTGGTCAACAATTGCACTCTGAATCGTAGCAGCCAGAGCCGGCAAGGTCTCCTGCGTGACCTTCTGCTGCCCTAGCTTAAGATAAATTGCTGTCTTTAGTCCTGAGAAGCTAAAGTTTGCCTTGCCCGGCATAATCTCTGGCAACTTAAAGTGTGCAGGCTGCTCAGCACTGTCTGCTAATCTGGCCAGCTCAGCACCGCCCGGATAAGCGATCCCCAACATTGCAGCAGCTTTATCAAAGGCCTCACCAGCGGCGTCATCAATTGTACGCGACACCACCTGATAATCCCCGATTGCCCGCACAGCAACGATTTGCGTATGTCCACCTGAGACCAGAAGCGTCAGGTAGGGGAAAGTAGGTTGATTTTCAATAAAAACAGCAAGCAAGTGTGCTTCGAGATGGTCGACTCCGACTACCGGACAGTCAAAGCTGAGCGCCAGGCCGTTGACAAATGCAGCACCCATAATCAGGCAGCCTTTTAAGCCAGGTTGGGTGGTCACGGCAATTAGGTCAGGTGGATTCTCCCTCAGGTCTGAACTCTCACACAGCTGCTGATAAAGCAGGGGGAGGTTTTTCTGATGCTCGCGCGCGGCTAACTCAGGAACAACGCCGCCATATTCTGCATGTAATTTAATCTGTGAGGAGATCGCTTCAAAAATTATTGTTGGTGCCTGGTTTGGCACCATTTCGATTAGTGAGACTGCGGTTTCATCGCAGCTTGATTCAAAGGCAAGGATACGCATCGCTAGAGATCCGCAAGGGCTTCTGCGTCATCCTCAGGGGGGTCTAACTTGTCAAGCCGCTCAGGCTCAAGATCGCTGAGGTAATCAATCAGAGCCGTGAGGTGGACCGGCCTAATCTGCGCGTAATACTCAACCGGACAAAAATTACTCTTTACCCTCCTGCCATCAGCAGTAATACCATACTGCAAGAAGTCTCTGATTTGCGCTTTATTCCAGTTTGCCAGACTATTTTCGGCCAAAAGGTTGGGAACTCCGGCCTCTCTGGCCTTGAGGTAGAAAGTCTGACCGGGAGCCGCTGCATAGTCTTTCTCCTCAGCAAACATACTCTCAGGACGAAAGTGGCAATCAGAGCAGCCTGTAATATTCTCTGCCAGATATGCACCGTAATTTTCAACCACAGGCGCAGCTATGTAGGTATCAAGGGGCAAGCTAACCTGACTTTTTTGCTTAGGATTTGTAATGCGGCCAATTACCCGCTCGATGTAGCTGGCAGAGGCCTGACTTACGGCGTTTACTACCGGTGGTTGTGACTCTAGGTACAGGAAGATTGCCAGTAAATCCTGATTGCTGGCTTCGGCCAACCCGTTATGGAAGTTGCCGGTTATGATACTGCCGTCAGGTCTAGTGTGCTGGCGGATTGCCAACAAGAAATCGTTAAACTGCCAACTGCCAATCCCTGTTTTATCATGAGAAGTCAGATTCGCCGCAGCAACTGCACCTGCTGTGTTGTAGTAGATCTTACCGCCGCCAAGATCAGCTGCTAAGTTCTGAGGAGTTATACTTGGTCGGGAGTTTTTTTCAGTCAGATGGCAACTTTGACAAGCAGCATATGTAACCAGCTCCTTCCCGCGGGCAATTGCCACGGGCTTGGCACTCTCAGGCAAGCTGCGTTTAATCTCAGGGAGTTTTGAACAAGCACAAGCCGCGAGCAGGCAAAAGAGCAGAGTCTGAATTAAGGTCCGGTACCGCTTCACGATAATGCTCAGGCCTGAGAGAAAGACATCTTTAGCGTGTGCACAATTTCATCTAAAACCTGCTTCTCATGCGTCTCCAAATTACCTTTTGTCTTAACCTGCAAAATGGTCAAAAGATCAATTGTCTGTCGGGCAGCCTGCTTATCAACAGGCAGGTCATAGCCGTCCGGCACTTGCATCTGTCCTAACTGCATCAGGGCTTGAGTCGCCAGCGAGGTGACAAAAGACATGAAGTTTATCTGACCGTCCTGTGCTTGTTGTCCTGCAGGATCATTGTCAGCTTGCCGACCTTCGCTTTGCAAACCTGGCTTCTCGGCGTTACTTGTCAAAGGCTGACCGGAACGGTCAAGCAACCCGGAGTCTGCTGCTTCTTCTCCGCCTACTAAACTTTGGTCAGGCTCAGTCTGTTGACCAGAGGATTTGCTTTGAGCTGTGTTGTGGCTTGAACTTTGACTTTCCTGGTGACCTTTTGAGGGCGCGGCGTGCTGCTCTTTCTCTTCTCCACTCTCGGTAAACCGTCGGCGGTCATTAACTTTTATCTTCGGCTTATCGTGAGAATCTTCTGCACTCATGCTAACTATCAGGTTGTAAACTGCTAGAAATTTAGTTTATTACAGCAGCTTTTACAAATAATTTTAGTAAGGTAGCAAAACCAAAACTACTGCTGCACACTTGTCCCTCGACACTGGCTTTGAGCAGCCAGCATCAGGCTTGCAGGTCTCCCCTGGTTAGAAGCCCTAAGTCCCTTTAGCGCAAATAATAAGGATAACAGCTTATGTCGGTAGGCATTGGTCAGCCAACACTTGAGCTACAATGGCAGCGTAGCTACAGATTTACGGGGCCAGCCTTCGGCTCTGATCACATTTAGCTCTTTTGACTTAGTGCTATTTTATCTAAGATGCTCTGTAGCCGAGGATAGGGAGAACAAGCCTGGATGCTTAGTTTTTTAGCGTAATAATATGTCGGAAATCAAAGTGACAATACTTGGCTGTGGCGGCTCAGCAGGAGTTCCGCAGATTGGCTGTGATTGCCCTACTTGTCTCTCAGATAACCCTAAGAACAAACGCACGCGTTCCTCTCTCCTGTTTAGGACTAGCACTGGTAAGAATGTCCTGATTGATGCCGGACCAGACTTTAGGCAGCAGGCACTACGAGAGAAAATTACGCGGATTGATGCGCTGGTAATTACCCACATTCATGCAGACCACATCGATGGATTAAACGAGCTCAGACCCCTAATGTTTAACGACCAGCGGCCGATAGACCTCTACATTACCGCCTTAGATCTGGCGGTATTAAAAAAGCGCTTTGATTTTATCTTTAAACCAGACCCGACATATCCGGGTGCCCCACCGCCGGTTTTTAAGATCATCGAAATTCTCCCCGGCGATTTGATCAGCTATGATAATCTGCAGCTAAGAGTAATCCAGTACTCGCATGGCAAAATGACTGTGACCAGTGTAGCTGGGCATGGACTAGCTTATCTGACCGACTGCAGCGAAATTCCTGCAGCCACAAAATCGGTGATTCTTAATTCGGATCATCTGATAATTGATGCAATCTGGCCCGGCAAGGTGCTCAAACATCACTTCAATTTTGCTGCTGCCCTGGCCGCCGCTGTTGAATGTGGGGCTAAACAGGTCTATCTAACCCACATGACCCATCACGCTGACTATGAGATTCACAATCAGGATTTACCGGAGAACGTTAAGATGAGTTACGATGGACTGAGCATTACGATTCCGACACGCTAGGGATCTGTCAAAGGATCGGCGGGTCTACTCTCTGCGCTCATCGGTAAGTTTTGGTGTCCGGATTAGTGAGCGACAAGCCTTCATTGTGCGCAGCTTAACTAGGGCCTGCTGAAAAAGTCTTTTGTGTAATAAAGCTGAATATTCGGGACTCAATCTGACACCTAAAGTGCAAGGGATTTAGACAAAAATGGTCAAAACCCTGGCACTTCACAAACCCGATTAATTGCAGTGCTGCTATCGCATCATTAAAGTATATCTTCAGGAGGCCCTAATGTTGTCTTCTCACCAGAAGAAGAAAACTCAGGAAAATTGAAGATTTCTGCGCCAGAAACTACGTTTCGGCAAAAGAGCGCAGCTCTTTTGAATTAGAGGTTACTTATTCAGCGACTCTTATCTAGTTTGGTTGAACAAAAAGTCTAGGAGGTTCGAAAATCGTTCTAGGGGATTCAGTGAGAAATAGCCTGACTTTAATAAAGTGGGCACCGGACCAACAGGAAATCGTGGTCCGCTTATTTAGGATATTCCCAACTCGGGGAAACAAAAAAATCCCAAGCCGCCAAATCCTCCCAGACTTCAGCAGCAGCAGAATTTATAAATGGCTTTTTACTCGCAGAGAGCTTTAATCTCGACCATCACCTTATCCTGAGAACGAGCTTTTACTAAGGCAATTTCATCGACTAATAAGTTCTGCGCCAGATCCATCATCTTTTTCTCGCCAAAAGATAAGTCCTTGCCGTGGCTGAGAATCAAAAGGTCGCGGATGACTTCAGCAATCTCGTAAACTGAGCCGGTCTTAATCTTCTGCAAGTACTCGCGATGTCTGCGGTTCCAAGTCTGGTTAACAACCTTAACTTTTCGCTCTTTAATAATGTCGTAAACCTTTGCAACGGCACGTTTATCAATAATCTGTCTAAGGCCAATTGTCTCTGCCTGCACAAGCGGTACCATTACCTTCATTCCGGATTCCTGAATGATAATTTCGTAGAACTCCTGTGAAACCGCACCAATCTTCTTGCTTTGCACTGCGCCAACCTTGCCCACTCCGTGGCCGGGGTAGACAATCATATCACCTTCGTTAAATTCATTAGGTTTAGAATTTGCTGCTGCAGTCAAGGAGGTCTCCGGAATTAAAAGAATCTGAAAAGAATAAGTATTATCGGCAATTTAAAGCCGTCACCAAATCGATTCGGTAAGGCACTTTAGCAAATTACCGCCCTTTAAGCAAAGCGGTGGTGCAGCTGTTCAGTGAATTTGACTATTCCGGAACCTCAGAATTTGCGACTCTCTGAGCGGTCAAAGTTTCTCTGCTGCGTTTTGTAATGAACTACAAAAACAAGGAACTTGGCTTAGTCGAGATGCAGACTGACTAGTACATATTGGGAAATGCGCTTGCCAGCGGAGTCAGGAAAATCAGGGTTTAATCGCCGGGCTTAGCAGACGGTCACCGAGCAAAATTCGACACCAGAATTACTGGGGACGGTCACCTAAGAACAATAGCGAGGTCAGCGTAAGTGGTTGCCACAAGTACCGGACGCCCGATACCAAGCCCGGTCCGGAGAATATCGCCCGCTCTTAGCGGCCGCAGTAAAGCCCGCGTCCTAAAAAACTTGGCCGAGCGGCGTCTGAACTAATACCTACCAGATAAATTTAAGAAACCATCCTGGCCAAACTGCGAGTAACTGGTATCTGATGTTTTTGAAAACCACCCGAACCTTCCTGCTGCCCCGGTCGTGCGCTCTGTGCGGGGTGCGTACGGAGCGGCGGTACCTTTGCTATTTCTGCCTGCCTAATCAATCGCTGTCCTTTGACCAGTATTGCCGGCCTCAGAACAATCAGGAGTTAATCAGGGAAGAGCACTTCATCTGGATTTATCAGGGTAATTGCAAGCAAGTAATCAGACAAGCAAAGACCGCCGGCGAAAATGGTCTCAGAAAATATCTAACTGAGCAGACAGCTACTTATTGGCGGGCTCAGGGAACAGTCTGCTACGATCTCGTTATTCCAATCCCGCCTGAGCGAGCAGACATGCTGACACGCGGTTTTCACCTACCTGATGACCTTGCACTTGCTATCTCCCGCAAGAAAACCAGATTCTCAGTGCTGCAGAACACAGGACGAAAGAAGAATAAGCAGAAAGATCTGGGCTTTATCGATCGGTTTAAGAACGTAGCGGACGCATTCCACACAAAAAAGGGGCTTGGGGGTCAGAGGGTGCTATTAGTCGATGATGTTCATACTAGTGGAGCTACTGCCCTGGCTGCTGCCAGTGTACTGCGGGCGGCGGGAGCAAGTCAGGTTGATTTTTTTGGATTAGCAATTAATCTTTGATTCCAGTACCACAATACGTGGCTGCTTCAATCAAGAAAAGGAATTAGAATGACCGAACGAGACGATCAGTTGCCAGAGACTCAGACAGGCACAAAGTTTGAGCAGCTCAAAAAGATTGTTGCGCAGCTGAGAGACCCCGAGAACGGTTGTCCGTGGGACATCAAGCAAACACATCAGAGTTTAAAGAAACATCTGCTTGAGGAGACCTATGAGCTGGTCGATGCGATCAATGATGCCCCTGAAGACTTATCAGAAGAGTTAGGTGACCTACTCCTGCAGGTTCTTTTGCACAGTCAGATTGCGCAGGACCGCCGGGCTTTTAATATTGAGGACGTCATTGCGAGTCTCTCAGAGAAACTAATTGAGCGGCATCCTCATGTTTTCGGGTCTCTTGATCTCGCAGATGCTGAGGCGGTTAAGAAAAATTGGGATAAGATAAAATCTCAAACAAAGAAAACCGGCCGACTTGCAGGTGTTGCAAAATCAGCCCCTGCCCTACTTACCGCAGAAATTATCGGCACCAAGGTTGCGAGCGTAGGTTTTGACTGGAAGAAAAAGAGTGAGGTCAGCGCTCAGGTGTCAGCTGAACTAGAAGAGTTTCTGGAAGCAAAGAATATTACAGAGCAAAGAGATGAATTTGGCGACCTGCTTTTTTCGCTGGCACAGTATGGCCGGCATTTGGGAATATCTAGTGAGGAAGCCTTGCGGCAGGCGAATGCGAAATTTACTAGCCGTTTCTCTAAAATGGAAGAGCTGAACAAAGAGGATTTGGCGAGCCTAGAAGAGGACCCAGAGCGGCTGCAGGCGCTCTGGAGACAGGCAAAGATTGACACTGCGTGAACATTTAAAAAGGAGTGCTGTTGGTGGACTATCGTTTTAAGACTGATCAATAATTACAGGCCCCTTGGAGCTGTAGATTTTCCGAATTAATAGGCTCTACGGAGAAAGCAGTAAATATAGAAAAGCCCACAGCTTTAGATTTAAATTTAAAATAAGAGGGCATGCGCTATAGATAGCCTAGATTCCTTTACCTCATTCGAGTCCGACGAAAGAACAATTTGCAGTGATGCTGCCGGGTCGTCAATAAATAATTTAGAAAACCGGATCTTTATCTTTCAAACAGAAAAAGACTCAGGAAAATCGAAGAGTCTTGCGCCGAGAACTACGTTTTCTTTTAGAGAGCAGAACTACTTTGACGAGGGCATCTATTTAGCGCCTGCTAAATAGTCTTTCATGTAATAACACTGAATACTTACGGCTAGATCTGTTACCCTTGTACTTCATTCAAACCCGATTAATTGCAATGATGCTAACGCATCATTAAAACATATCCCCAAGAGGCTCTAATTTTGTCTTTTCACCAGAGAAATACTCAGTAAAATCGAAGATTTTTGCGCCAAAAGCTCTGTTTCTGCAAAAGAGCGGAGCTCTTTTAACTTAGGAATTACTTAGGGCCTGCTGAAAAAGTCATTTGCGCAGTAATGCTTTATGCTTAGGACTAAATCTGATATCTGAAGTGCAAGGGTTTCAGCCAAGAATGGCCAAAACCCTTGCACTTCACTAACCCGATTAATTGCAATGCTGCTATCGCATCATTTAAGTATATCTTCAGGAGGCCCTAAATTTGTCTTCTCAGCTTAAAAATCGGAGATTTTTGCGCCAGAAACTACGTTTCTGCAAAAGAGCCACGCTCTTTTTAATTAGGGGTTACTTATTCAGCAACCGCTAAATACGAGAGCGAAAGCTCCCATTTTTGTAAAAGTCAGCGGAACGTATTCAACTGTTCTAATCCCTGCGAGAGTCTAGAGGATCGCCCTGCGAATTTTGTGAGCGAGAAAAACGCGATTAATATGAACGCGACTTTATCTGGGGAGCATGCCCAAGTTGACCGCGAATACAAAGAACAAAGACACCCGACAGTTCTCAAGCTTCATAGCCGAGATAAGCTCACAGAGAGATTTTTACTGTGCTGAATCAGGTACTCCTGACCCTCATATTTAAACCGCAGAGTCCGGTTATCCCGTAGTTTATTAAACCAAACTGAGCAGCTGTTGTGCATTGATACCTCGTTCTCAACAATAAACAAATAGGCTCTCCGTTTGGTCTTGGCATAAGTGGCATGGCTGCGACACTCAGTTTTATTAGCGTAGAACGCCTGGCGGCTTAGTGGGAGTTGTGCCCGGAAAAAGTCCAGCTTTATCTCCTCCAAGTATTTCTGGTCCGAGCTATTATAGACAAGCTGCCATGGGCTGTCAGAAACTTCTCTCTGTACTAATCCTGTGTCGTTTCGCTTTTCGGTTGCCGGAAGGATCTGTACAGTATGCATTGCTGGCGGCTCTTTAACGTCTGCCGGGCTTTGATGCTGCACGACAAACTCTACCTGAATATTCTCTGCCCGCTGCGGTTCCGAGTCAGAAGAATTTTCTTTATTTTTATCCGTAAAATAGTTATCAGATATGCTCTGCCCGTATGGATAACTCAGAGCGATCAGAAAAACGGCGATCGTCAGAGCTCCGACACTTTTGCGCCTGATAGTCCTGTAGGCGAAGAAGATAATTAAAACAATGTTTAGCAGCACCAGAGCTGTGCCGTAATTACGAATTAGTGATTGCAGGAAGGACAGGTTGGGAGCGAGCCCGGCAACTTGTACCAATAAGTAGAGACCAAGGGCAAACTTGAGCATGCCAGCTTTGCCAGTCAGGATGGTTTTTGGTCATTCCAGTCCAGCACACCTGTGCGCCAGACATAGGCTAATCCGACTGTCAGCACAGCGATAAACCCTAACATCGCCATAAAACCGCTTTTGCCTAACTCAAGAATCTCGACTGCCCAGGGGTACATAAAGATAATTTCGACATCAAAGAGAATGAAGACCATCGCCACTAAATAATAGCGAACATTGAACCTTTGAGAATTAGCGTCTCCAACCGGGATACTTCCGCACTCAAATGGCTCTTGTTTTGTTACAGTCTTATTCTGGGGCCCCAGAAAAATTGATAGTAAGATCATCACAATCAGAAATCCTGAAGTCATTGTGAAGAGTGTAATAATTCCGGCGTATTCTGCGAGCATAAAAACAATTTAGGCAAAAAAGCTGCAGGTGTCTATAAAGTTCTTTGCTTTGCTGTGCCATAGATAAAGTTCCCGAGCATTATGCTAGTTCAAGCTGATCTACGCTGCTGATGTTGAGCGGTCGTGACCAGATCGAAATTGATGAGCGGAGCATCCATAAGGCTGGGAACAACTAGGTTGTTCTACCAGCTGTCCTGCTAGCTAGTTGATGGTTCAGGCAAATTGCGAGCAAACTGTCTCATCGTTAAGAGTTATCTTCGGACAAAAAGAAGGTGGTTCTACATCCACCAGACATTGCTCAGGCAACCCGACATGGCCAGTCTCCCTATATTTAGGCCCTGCTGAAAAAAAAAATCATCTGAGTAGTAATACGCTATACTTAGGGCTCATTCTAATACCCGAAGTGCGATGATGCTGTTGCATCATTAAAGTATAGCTTCAGAAGGCCCTGATTTGTTTTTTGACCAGCAGAAGACTCAGAAAAATTGAAGATTTTTGCGCCAGAAACTACGTTTCTACAAAAAAGCGACGCTCTTTTGAATTAAGGGTCTCTTATTCATCACCCCCTATTAAAGCCTAATCGGAGCGCTCAGTTTACTTTGATGACCTACCAAGACTAAGAGAGCTGGTTTATTCCGCCGGCGGGAAATGCGCCATCGTGGCTAGTAGTAGAGAATGCCCCTGGCACGATTCGAACGTGCGACCCCAGCTTTAGGAAAGCTGTGCTCTATCCTGCTGAGCTACAAGGGCTAATTACTTAGCGTTTGACAAAGATAGCAGAAAACTACAATTTATGCCCAGTTTCTGGAGGTGAGACTCTCAATTTTTTGAGTCTCTGAGACGCAGTCGTGCGAACTCTTTGAACCTGAACCAGCTGATACTGGCGTAGGAAAGAAATATGAAAAAAACTAAAAATACCCTGGCTTGTGTTCTGGCCGTGGCCCTGACTGGTATGCTGGCTTGTCAGCAGCTTGCTCTTGCGGACCCGATCATCATTGATCAGAACGAAGATAACTCTGCATTGCCGACAATTATTGTCGCCGGTAGCGCTCAGCAGACTAAGCTTGAGAAGATTCCCGGTAGTGTCAGTCTGATTGAGCGTGACAAGCTACAGCAGGACAATCCGGCATATCTGCAGGATGAAATCATCAAGATACCTAACCTTAACTTTGCAGGCGGTAGTAATCGTCCCCGCTTTTTCCAGATCCGGGGCGTCGGTGACCTTGAGCAATATGAGGGAGCGCCAAACTCCTCGGTAGCAGTGATCGTCGATGATGTGGATCTGACCGGCGTTGGAGCAGCACTTACCTTGTTTGATATTGACCAGTTAGAAGTTCACCGCGGTCCGCAGGCAGTCCGCTTTGGCTCTAGCGCGCTGGCCGGGGCGATTTATCTAAAGTCCGTCAATCCAAGTAAGCGGCCTGAAGGTGTTGCCCTGGTCAGCCTGGGCAATGACGGGCTGGGTTCTGCCGGGATTGCCAGCAACTTCTCTCTGACTCCAAAGCTCGACCTGCGGGTCTCTGGGTTTGCTTATCAACAGGATGGCTTTCGGGATAATGATTTTCTCGGTGTTGATGATACAGCAGAGCGTCAGGAATATTCTTTTAGTACAAAGCTAAACTATCAATTTACGCCAGATACAAGCCTGCTGATCAACGTAAAAAATACGCAGTTGGATAATGGCTATGACCATTTCAATATTCGCAATGATTTTACTAATCAAACCGATCAGCCGGGACAAGACAATGAGCTACTGCAACTGGTATCGGCAAAGCTTCAGCACCGGCTGGGTAAGGATCAGACGCTAACCAGTATCACCAGCTATTACCGCACAGAGCAGGAATATAGTTTTGACGGCGACTGGGGGAACAACCCTTTCTGGGGAGAATTTGCTCCGTATGACTTTTTCTCAGACCAGGACCGCGACCGCAATGTTTTTGCGCAGGAGGTTCGCTACCGTAAGAAATTCGCGAGCAAGCAGGATGTTTTACTCGGTGCCTTCTATCAGAATTTTCAGGAGAATTCCGTTACCTCTGAGTTCTCTGACGGCGCGGTTTTTGATTTTCTTGATTCTGACTACGAAGCTGAGACGATTGCCGGATTCTTTAATTTTATTCAACCGCTGAACAGCCGCCTAAACCTGAACTTTGGCTATCGAATGGAAAACAGGTCGACAGAGTACCAGGATTCCCGGGACTTTGATTTCTCTCCGAACGAAAATCTGCATGGTGGACAACTAAGTCTGCAGTTTCAGGCAAATGAGGAGCAAATTTGGTATGCCCTGGTCTCACGCGGCTTTCGTGGGGGCGGGTTTAATACCAGTCCCGGTCTGCCGGCTGACCGCCTGCGCTTTGGTGATGAGAGTCTGATCAATTACGAGATTGGCAACAAGCTGATAATGCTCGGTGGAGACCTTCGCACTAACACAAGTGTTTTCTATAACCGCCGCTACGATCAACAGCTAAAGTTTGGAGTACAAATTGATCCCAGCGACCCGCTCTCTTTTACTTTCCTATCCGATGATGCAGCGGACGGCGAGAGTTATGGGGTTGAGGTTTCCGCAGACTATCTTCTCGGAAACAAACTAGCCTTAAATGCCAGCGGGTCGTTGCTTAATACTGAGATCATCAATGTAAAGGACGCCTCTTTGGGTGGCATTTCTGGTAGGCAACAGTCACATGCGCCAAGCTGGCAGTACAGCCTGGGTGCAGATTACTTTATAAGCGACGATTTAGTTTTTAACTTAACTAATAGTGCGCGAGACGCCTTCTATTTTGATGACAGTAACAATGCAAAATCATCCGCTTATCAGCTAGTCAGCTCCAGCCTGACTTACTATTATAACGACTTTGAGTTTCGCTTCTGGGGCAGAAACTTGCTTGATAAAAAGTACGCAGTCCGTGGTTTTGAGTTTGGCCTTGAGCCGCCTGATTTTCCGGTCAGAGAATATACTCAGCTGGGCGACCCCAGATTCTTTGGTGTCACAACCACTTACCGCTTCTAGCAGACAATGTTCGGCCTTGAGATATTTGGCGTAATCACTGCAGTAGTTTATGTGATGCTCGCAGCTAAGCAGTCTGTTTTTGCTTGGCTTTTTGCAGCGATCAGCTCTCTGACCTATCTGCTTATCTTCTGGCAGGCAGGACTCTACTTTGAGTCTCTTCTACAGGTATTTTTTGTGGCAACCGCCGCCTACGGCTACTATTGCTGGCGTGTGCGTAGGATTAAGCTTGCCTCAATCCGGACGGATAGCTTGCTTTCCTCATCACGCGTTCCGCTTTGTTTGGCCGCCGGCAGTCTGATCTTAGGCTCTGGTGCATACTATTTTACTCAATCACTAGGTAGTTATCCCGATGCCGCAATCTTTGCGTTTAGTATTTACGCAACTTATCTAACCGCCCGGAAGTTCCTCTCTTCATGGGTCTATTGGATTGCCATTGATGCAACTGCCAGCCTTCTCTATCTCTACAAAGGGCTCTACCTGACAGCCACCCTCTATTTTGCTTTCATATTTTTGGCCGCCTACGGGTTAAAGCAGTGGAGAGAAGATGTTTCTCGATAACAGCTCAGATAAAACTGAGGCGATCATTATACTCAATGGCGCCCCTCTTAGCCGGGAGCTGACTGAGCAAATTACAAACAGCTCTGCGCTCGTAGTTTGTGCAGATGGTGCAATTAACCAGTTCCTCAATACTGACTTAAAGCCAGATCTAATTATCGGCGATCTGGACTCCGCCTTGACCGATCAGATAGACCCAAAACAGCTTATCCACCGGCCTAGTCAGTATGCCACGGACTTTGAAAAAGCATTAGAACTCTGCATTGCACGGGATTTCAAAACAGTTCTTGTCTCCGGAATTTGCGGCCGGCGCTCAGACCACACCCTGACTAACTTTTCGATCTTCAAAAAGTATCACCATAAACTACGCCTTAGCTTTGATGATAACTACGGCCACGGCAAAATCTATTGCGGCCCCGCCCAAATTAGACTCTCCACCCAGCCCAAGCAGATAATCTCACTGCTCCCAATAACCGCTGCCACTTCGATCTCTACCAACGGCCTACTCTATCCCCTAATAAACGCAGACCTTGAATTCGGCTATTCCGAAGGCCAAAGCAATCAGAGCACCACAAGCCAAGCTGAAATAACCTTCAAATCCGGTTTTCTGCTGATCTATCAACTCCACCTCAACGCCGAAATTAATGGGGACGTTTCCCATTAATTTGCTTACCCCGCAAAGATCCAACTCTCAGGCACTTTCATTTGGTAGATTCGGCTAGTTGGTTCTGAGCGCAAGACTTTTGTAAGACAAGGCACTAATTCCTGCACTTGTATTTATAAATATACCAAGATGGATTCTATCGGATCCCGCAAAAGATTTTATCTTCAGCTTCTAAGCTCAGAGAACTAAATTTCCGCTCAGAGTATTAAGCGGCCGGTCAGCCATGGCTCACTTCTCCAGCAAACGAGAATTAAAGGGTAACGTCCCCATTAATCTGCCTGCGTGTTCTTCACTGCTCATCTAATCCTCTGACTTGGTTTGTGACCTGTCGGTCAGTGGGTACGATTAAAAATCTCTAGAAGTTAATAAAAATCAGATTCGTCATCAGTTCTCATGCCCGCTCAGCGTTGGCTCTTTAATGGGGACGTTACCCATTAATTGTAGTTGCTTATAGAAAACTACAACCCCGGGCCCTCTAACCTTGTTTATGAGAACAGAGCTCCAGGTGTAGGGATGAAAAATAGTAAGAATAATGAACTACGTCGAGAACTTGAACTTAGCTTTGAATTGCTCGTAAGAGGCCTAGTATTATAAATCAGAAAGGCGGGTGTGCTCTCAGGTATGACGCTGAAGGTAGGTTGTACTGCTTCGGGAAGGAGAATTAATGGGAAACGTCCCCATTAATGATGATGCTTTAGGCGTCGAAACCCTGGCGTTTTCCGAAGATGATTGTGTGGCAATCGATTAAGGTGAGTTCATCGGTTTCTAGGATAGTTGAGACAAAGATCCCGGGATCAAAGGCGCGGGCTTTAATTAACTCGACTTTTTCCTCTGAGGAGAGGCTCAGGTGAGCAATGATTGAATTGTTTAGTTGAACAACGACTTCACCGGGGGCGTCGCTGATAATCTTGGTAATCTTGCCGTAGACTGGATAGGTCTGGCCGACCTCAACGCTTCTCTGGTCTAAATTGACTGCGTTCTTAAAAATGTCGTTACTGCCTTCCATTTATATCCTTGAAACTAAAACAAGAAAGTACTTTCTGGCTGGTTATATGCGGACCCGCCAGAAAGTTATTCTTTAATTTTATTTGGTAACAACCTATCTGCACATACGCTAGCTGTGCTTCTAACTTTCTACAAGTATTTCAGAATAGCTGTTATCACTGCAAATATGGCCTCTTAAGATTTAAAACACCATCAGGTTGATAGCTGGTCGTTTAAGAGCCCCGGATCAGTTAAAAACACTTCAGAGGTAGGGGCCAGCTGTGAGCAGTCAGGTAAAAGTCGCCATGATGCTGGTAGCACCTTCTGGCACTCGCGGTTTCTGCTCCATGTGCCGACTTACTATTTTTACTGGTGGCTTCACCGGAGGATTAACTCTACTTCCGGTAAAAGATCGGGGAATAGCCTACTTACAGTGACGGCCAGATCTGCTAGAAATCAGACCAGAGTTTAAAGCCCCCGATGAAACAATTAAGCAGAGATTTTTGGTACCTGAATGCAGCTGTATTTGCAGGTGCTTTTAACGACAACTTCTTTAAAATGATGTTGATCGTGATGATCACCTTTACTGCGCCAGCAGATCAGCAGGCACTGCTGACCAGCCTTGCCGGCGGCCTGTTTGTTCTGCCTTTTCTGCTGGTTTCATCTTTTGCCGGCTGGTTAGCTGATCGCTTCAGTAAATCCCGCGTGACATTCTGGCTCAGGGGGACTGAGCCCTTTTTGATTATCGCCGGTTGCTGGTTTCTCTATCTTGAAAGCCTCAATGGCCTGTTAGTAGTGCTATTCGCCTTTGGTCTGCAAAGTGCAGTCTTTAGTCCCAGCAAGTACGGAATCATTGCGGAGATAGTGCCGAAGAAACAGCTGACAAAGGCTAATGGCTATATTGAGCTCTTTACGTTTGCGGGCATCCTAATTGGTACAGCACTGCCGGGGCAAATTAGTCGCCTGGGGGATCTGCAGAATCTCCTGGTTGGAATTATTTTACTCTCAGTCTCTTTAATCGGCTGGCTGGCTGTTAGTCGAATCCGCCCGACTCAGGCAAGAAATCCGGATTGCCCCTTAAAAATTAATCCGGTGCAAAACCTGAGGGCAGACCTAAGAGAAATCAGGAAAAACCGCCCACTTTTTCTTAGCCTACTGGGCAACTGCTGGTTTTGGTTTATCGCGGTTCTGTTTCAGCTATCGATCTTTATCTATGCCAGCCAGGTTCTGCAGTTTAATGAAAACCAGACCAGCTTTTTGGTAACTTCTTTGATGTTTGGCATTGGAGTGGGAAGTATTCTGGCAGGATTGATCGCTGCTAACCGTGTGGAGCTGGGAACTGTCCCGCTATCAGCCTTAGCGATGAGTCTGTGTTGCTTTCTTTTGGGGTTCTTCCCCGGCGCAATCGCGGGCTATGAGGTTTTGGCCCATCTGGTATTTTTGATTCTTGGTGTTTGCGCCGGATTATATATGGTACCGCTGAACACCTTTTTTCAGGCAAAGTGTCCGGAGGATCTGCGCGGTAGCTACCTTGCTAGCGCAAATATTTTGTTTAACATTGCAATTTTATTCGGTAGTGGCTTTCTCTGGGTCTACACGATTGCTTTTAACCAGAGTATTACCAGCCTCTACTTGGCTATAGCTATTGCCACCCTGTTTGTTGCTGTTCTGGCTTTCCGGGCAATGCCTGACCTTGTGCTACGATTTATAAATTTAATTCTGACGCGCAGTATCTACAAGTTAAAAATTTCGGGCCAGCACAATATCCCGGATACGGCTGGTGCTCTGCTTGTCAGTAACCATGTCAGTTACGTTGATGCAATGTTGCTGGTGTCAGCCGCTGGTGGCAGGCCAATAAGATTTATTATGTTGCAGTCAATCTATAACCTACCATTGATCAAATATGTCTGCGGAATTGTCGATGTAATTCCAATTAGTCCCGGCAGCGGAGGTGAACACATCGCTGAAGTGCTCAACAAGGCAAAGGCAGCTGTCAATAATAACGAGCTGGTTTGTATTTTTGCTGAAGGCGGATTAACCCGGGATGGTGAAATAGCAGAATTTAGAACTGGCCTGGAAACTATTATGAGCGGTAGCGATCGGCCGATCATCCCAGTTCATCTGGATGGTCTTTGGGGCAGCATGTTTAGCAATACACAGGAAAAATCCCTGAGAAGAATGGCTACAAATCTCCCGTATCCGGTCAGGATAACCTTTGGTACCCCGCTACCTGCGTCCTCGTCTGCTCAAGAGGTACGAGCAGCCGTAGTTGGTCTGACTCAACAATAGCTGTTGGTCTGCTTGAGCCCTGAACCAAAACTTTTTGTGTTAATAGGGCCTGCTAAAAAGTCATTTATGTTATGATGCCTGGCACTTAGGGCTAAATCTGATACCTGAAGTGCAAGGGTTTTGGCCATTTTTGGCTAAAACCCTTGCACTTCACAAAACCGACTAATTGCAATGCTGCTATCGCATCATTAGAGCTTATCTTCAGGAGGCCCTATTTTGTCTTCTCAGCTTAAAAATCAGAGATTTTTGCGCCAGAAACTACGTTTCTGCAAAAGAGCGCAGCTCTTTTGAATTAGGGGTTACTTATTCAGCAACCCCTACTTAATCCAGACCTAATTGATTGCGATGATGCTAACGCGTCGCTTTAGCAGATCTTCAGCAGACCCTATTTTGTCTTCTCACCAGAAAAAGACGCAGGAAAATCGTAGATTTTAGCGCCTAAAGCTTTATTTTTGCATAAGAGCTGAGCTCTCTTGATTTTGGATTACGGATCCAGCAACCCTTAAATACCAGTCCTCCCAGCCTATTAGTTAGCAATCTTTTTATTTGTGCTAAGCCCCTCTAGTAGTGTAAAATCCTATTACTAACTTTTAGCGACTTATATGAAAAAACTATTTCTTCTACCTGCATTTTTGGTCTTGTTCACGGCTTGTGCCACGACTTCAAAAACTCCGAACTTCTACCCCAATGCTTACTACAACCGCGTAGGTCAATCTCAAGCGCTGACTGACACGCAATATTGCAAGAATATGGCTGATACTCACGTCAAACGCGGAGCCAAGTGGAAGGATGTTGCCGGCGGAACTGCTGAGAACGCAGTTGTTGGTACTGCGATTGGTGCAGTTGGCGGTTCAATCGTTAGTAACGCCGGTCGTGGCGCGGGAATTGGCGCAGCTACTGGTGCCCTCTCCGGCCTCTACCAGGGAGTAAAAAATTCTACTAAAGAAGATCCTAACTGGGAGAAATTTGTTGAACAGTGTCTGGCGGATAAAGGTTATAAGGTCTACGGCTGGAATTAAGCTCAGTTCTGATTATCCGTTTCTGGCTGGCGGTCTAGCTGGCCAGATATATTTCGGCTCATGTTCCTTCGTCGATTCTGAAGGAGTGCGGCCTTCAAACGCAGTATTATACTAGTACCTTTAATCCGCTTAACCCCAAAGATGCCCGGCACGGATTCTGCATTCCGTCCCCGATCAGTACATCGGCCTGAGCTGTGCTTTGAAACTGACAAAGCTTACGTTTGGATTAGCGAGAATTTTCCAGCTGCAATATCCTTTGCGTTAGCACGCAGCGTAAAGTTGTAGTCTCCTGGCTGCAAACAGTAGGTGGTTGCCTGCCTCAGCATCACTGATTTTCTGAGGTTAAAGACTTCACCAGCTCCAAGCTCTGCACCCTCTATTTTGTAATATTTGTTCAGCCGGAACTCAGGGCCGCTGTGTTCCAGTCTGAGATCAAAACTAATAGTCTGCCGGGTCAGGCTTTTGAGCTCAGCGAACATACTGATGCTGCTGCCAATCGAGACCAGAGACCGGTCTAGTTTAAAATTCTGTACCGTAAGCTGTGGTGCAGGATTGAGCCCGAGCAGCGCAAGAGCCCGGGGTTCTCCGGCACGTTGCAGGCTGCGCAGAGCATGCGGCATCAGCTGCGTATTTAGTTTGTCTTCTGACATCCAACCCTCAAGTGTATTGAGCAAAGTAACACTGTCTTTTTTACTCAGGTCATTTAGGTGGTTGGCAACAGAACGTCTGACATAAGAGCTGCAGTCAAACTGCAGCCGTTTTAGGAACTGCAGGTTGCTGGCTGTTCGGCAGGCAATTGAGATGCCCCAGGGGAGCTTTGGGCGACTGCTCTCACTAACCAGGCGCCGGATGTGATAGTTGGGGTCGTACGTCCACTTGCGCAGTTGGCAGTAGGTCTCTTCCGGATACGCGTTAATAAAATAGCGGACTGCATACTCCGCAGAAAAGCGCCGCGAGAAATGATGCAACGCTGAGAAGCTAGTATCAAGCAAACTTTCCTGCAGACCATAAATTGCCACAAACTGACTATGACAGGCGTAAATGAAATCACCGAAGTCATCGTCCCTAAGGCTTGGGTCTAATTCGGCAGGCAGAGAGGCAATCAGGATATCGCTTGCAGACTCAAAATCGTCTGGCAGAAACTTGGCCATACCGTGCGCGATCAGCTCTATTCTTTGTTTCAGAGCAGAGTCGGCCAGCGAGGCTAAGACGTGGTTTTGAAATCCCTGCGCATCAAAGGCTGGCCAGCTATGCTTAATCTGCCCGGCGATTAGAGCCAGCTTAGTTGGGTTAAAAAGCTGATCCTTAAGTGAGAAACCGGTCACCTAGCCGCTACTTGCTTACTTTGACTGCGACATCCTGCTTATTATAGTTTACCGTCAGGTCATAGGCATTGCCGTTGTTAGATATTTCCATCGGGAAGGCGATATACTCCCACAGAAAGAATGTCAGGAGATCCAAAGCACCATGCATTACTGCCCTGCCCGGTGCAGCTTTGTCGCCGATTTTGTAAACATAAATCTCCTCGCTGCCCCCGTCAGAGAAATCATTTACAACAGCGGCTGGTCCCAGCTCTCGCTCAATCTCTGCCCTGCTGTCACCAACATTAATTACTGAGAGATCAGGCTCACGGCTACCCGAGGCAGCAGTGACCACCGAGCAAGCTGAGAGTAGCACTGCAAGCAAAAGCAAAACCGCCCCTTGCCGGAGCCGGAAAACGATGCGGCTTGTCTGAATATTTTGCATGACCATTTTGAGTTTAAATTACCTGATTGCGTTTGAGTGTAGAGGATCGCTTTGTTTCTGGATAGATTTTTGTGTGCGATGATAATGAAAGCAATGTTGCGCTGATTAGAGTTTACATTATTCCGGCTCCGGAAAGATGAAGAATCCGTAGAGACCAGTCTTATTTCGGCAGAACCGGATTGCCCTCGGAGTCAGAAACTACTGTGAACAAAACCCCAAATAAGAAGCGACATAATTAGCGCCTGCTGAAAAAGTCTTTTGTGTAACAACGCTCGATACTTAGGACTAAATCTGACACCTGAAGTGCAAGGGTTTTAGCCAAAAATGGCCAAAATCCTTGCACTTCACGAACCCGATTAATTGCAATGCTGCTATCGCAGCATTAGAGTATATCTTCAGGAGGCCCTAGTTTTGTCTTTTCAGCTTAAAAATCGGAGATTTTTGCGCCAGAAACTACGTTTCTGCAAAAGAGCGGCGCTCTTTTGAATTAGGAGTTACTTATTCAGCAACCCCTAATTAGAATTCCAGAGCTTCCAGAAAATCGATAAAGTAATATTTCGGCTGATAACTCAGGACTTTGCGAAAGATTGGTTGATAATGGTCAAACGACCAATTCCGGTTGGTTTTTGGCGATAAATTGTATACCCCAAATTCAGTCTCGGTGGCCCTTAGCTGTTTTACCCACTCCGGCTGATGAAGAAGCATGTGGTCTGAGATATTAATTGTTTCACAGCCAAGCTGGGCAGTTAGTTCAATGGCGCGAGCAATCTGCTTAGCGTCAAATTCGCCATACATGCCATATTGCAAATCCAGGCTGTGGTTCTGGCGCAGGCGAGCAAGAATTCGCGGGTTCATTGCCAACAGCTTAATTTTTTCCGGATAGGTACCCTCAGCCAAGAATAGTTCGACGGCGGCGACAACTTGCTCCTCATAGACCAGATTACCTGCGGCAAAAAAGTAAGGATCTTTAATCTCCATAAACGGCAAGACCGATTGCCAGTCCAGTGCGAGAATTTCTGCCAGATCGGGAATCTGGTAAGGCTCAGGGAAATCCTGCGTGATAATCCGCAGCTCTCTTAGTTCTTCACTACTAATGGCTCCGACAAAATTGCTGGTTAAATTAAGCTGGGCCGGGGTGAGAATTCCGTTGGAATAATGATAGGTTTCCTGATGCAGGACAAACAGTTTTTGATCGCTGGTAAGATTTACGTCAAACTCTACGCCATAAAACTCACTGGCGATCGCTGATTTTACTGCGGCTGTTGTCTGTTCCGGAAAGTTAATCCTGTCGCCTCGATGGGCTACAATTTTGGTCATGCAGGCGAGCTCCGGAGCTGGCAAGGCGGTGCTTTCCAGCAAACTAAATCCAGCCTGAGGCTAGAGAACTTTCTTTAGCCTGATCATATCACTAAGTTCAATTCCAGCGTTAGAGTATTTTTTTCTGTACCGATGTTTAAAATAATCCGGCCAGACGCCAACAATTCTAAAGCCGTTCTTCTGGTAAAATGCCAGCTGCTCGAAGTTACAGTTGCCGGTACCGACGAACAGGCATCTTGCCCGCATCTTTTCTGCAATCCTCTGCGCTCGGCTCAGTAGTGCTGACCCCACGCCTTGTCTCTGGCGATCCGGTGCAACCGCGATATTCATGATTTCGACAGTTTGGACCTCGGTCTCCATCAACACAAACTGACCGACTAATTCGGTCTTGAGGTAGACGCAATAACATTGGCCTCGCCGCAAGTACTCCTTGACAGCCACACGCGAGGGATCTGCATCTAGTAGCAGTGACCACGGAGGAGTATCTGGCTCGGCAAGCAATTGATATTTCAGTCTCACTTACAACTCCACTAGTGCTTCGATCTGCTGGAGTTTGGCTTGGCAGCTTTGGTGGGCCGGCGAGTTCTTACTGTAACAGGCAGACACCAGATACTTGAGCCGCTTAAATGATAATGGGCTAAAGATTGTATTAAACTGCTCATAGAGTCGAATCAACTCATCTGTCAGATATAGTTTCTCGCCGGGGATTGGCGGTAAATTCCCGGCAAAATAATTACGCGCCAGTTTCACTTCGCCGGCTAAGTGCTTGGGAGCGGAGACCGGATTAAGATAGAGCTGAGCTACAATTGCATCACGGCAGAGATTATTTTGCCGGCGCCAGTCAGGCTCAACCAGCTGCACCGCCAGACTGCCGCAGGCGGACCTGATGATTGCTGGTAGGTCAGTGTGCTTGTTTGGTGATTGCAGCAGAAGTTGAGCTAAGAGCGTTTTGGGGGTCTGAGCCTCAGCACCTTGTAGACTGTCTAGCTGATAGATCTGGGTGTTCCTGTCAGTAAAGAAATCTTTGGCTGCTGCGTGAGCAAGCAGCGGCTTAAACAGTGTATTGACCGCTACACCCTTAAATAATTGGTCGGGAATAATCTTTTCAAACGCCAGCAGACTTTGCGGACTATTAATTTCGAGCGCAAGTAAGTTATGGCTCACCGCAGGGTCTGAGGACCTCGCGATAAATCTCTGAAGATTTACCGCGGAATTACCGGCAACTACTGTCAGGCTGTTGGTAGTGCCGAAGTAGCGGATCTCCGGAAAGATATTTTGAAAAGTGTTTAGCGTAATTTTAACAGTCTCAGGTGAGAGTCCCCAGAGGCTGACCCATTGCACAAATACTCCGTCTTTGGTCAGAGACCGCTGCACAATCCGATAGAATTCCTCAGTAAAAACCCGTTCTATGCCACTGAGCCAAAAGTTACTGAGCATACTGGTAACAACATCATACCGCTGCTCTTGCATTGCCAGATAGCGGTAGGCATCAGCGGTGATCGTTTTTTGCTTAGCTGAGCTTGTGTACCCCCGATTATAATCTTCAAAATAAGCTACTGATGAACTAACCAGTGGAGATATCTCAATATTATCGATTTGTTTAATTTGCGGGAAGTCAGCAAGGGCGCCGCTGGTCATTCCTGTGCCTAAGCCAATTACAGCAGCGCGACCACTTGTTTCTCCAGCAAACAGCCCTGCCAGATTACCGACAAAATTCATCGTAAAATAATCCCCACTTGTATTTCCGTCAGACTTTCCGCTCACCAGAATCGATCGGGATTGCTCGGGGGAGTCAGAGCTTGGAGCAAATTCTAAGATGCTAACACTGGTGTTCGGACCATCCTGATAATCAAGCACCTCTATCCCTTCTAGAATCCTGCTGTAGAATTCTGAACGGCTACTGTCTGCAAACTCACCAGCTGACTTTTCGTGGAATAGTCCGATACCGATATATTTGGCAGGCCACTGATAGACACTCAGCCCAGAAAAGATCAGCAGACAGATCAGAATAGCCCGCAGACGGCGCTGGCTGAGCAAAACTACTGTCAGAGCGACCAGCATCAGACAAATCAGATAGATGCCGCGGAGATTAAAGAAATAGAGCAGGTAGAAACCGCCAAGTAGGCTGCCTACGACAGAGCCCACCGTATTAAGTCCATAAACCCTTCCAACTAGTCGGGCATATGCCTGCGGTAGTAGCGCATCCTTTTGCTTGCGGATGCCATAGAGCAGTGGCAGGGTCATTCCCATGATTGTCACCGGGACAGCTAGCAGCACAGTAAAAACCAAAAAGACCGTCAGATAAAAGAGATAGAAATTATCAGGGTCCACAGCAAAGAGGACGCGTACCTGATAAAATAAATACGGCAGGTATGGAACAGAGATGAAGAGTAAACCAAGACTAATTAGCAAGACAAACTGCAGACGCAAAAGTGTTTTGCGGTGTGGCGTCAGTAATGCTGCCAGATATGCCCCAACTGCCAGCAGCAAAACAAAGGCTGCAACAATGATCGCAAACAAGTAATCTGTGCCACCAATAAAGTTTACCGCAAGCCTTATTAAAACTACCTGCAAAGTAAGCGCATAAAAACCGCAGGCAATGGCAATTACGTTTTCCTTATTCCAGTAACTAGCGAATTTTGCCTGTCCCTGCTGCGCTGCTTCTACTGGGTCTGCGAGGCCAGCACGCCCCGGGATCTCTTTTGAAAACCTCTTTGCTAAGAAAAATAAGGCCAAACCAACAGCAGAGTTAACCAGCCCGGCAGCAACAATTGTGTAATTTAGGCCTAGCGAATTGATCAGAAAAAAACTTGCAGAGAGCGAGCCAAAACAAGCCCCGAGAGTATTAGTCCCGTATATGAGGGGGTGTAGATTCTGCCCTTCCTCTTCGAGCGCCTGAGTGAGCAGAGGAAGCGTCCCACCCATCAGCACTGTCGGTACAAAAATCAGGGTAATTACCAAGAGCAGATCAAGTACACCCGCCTCGGCGTTGATCACACCCACATTCTGCCAGAGCAGGTGGTAGACCAGTAGGAACAGACCTGCCCACAGACCGATTGCAATTTCTGCCAGACCGCAAAGCCTGAGTAACCATGCGTCTGTCCTGTTCTGCGCAATTCTGCCAAATAAATAGTAACCGCAGCCCAGTCCGGCCAAGAAAACTGCAAGAATTAACGAAATCGCATATGCCTGAGAGCCGATTAAGTTAAACAGAAATCGCTGCCAGGTCATCTCATAGATCAGGGCAGTAGCTCCGGTGAAAAAGGTCAATAAGATGCAAAGAATTTTCACAGAGCTGGCTTTAAAAGATCGGTCTTAATTTAAACAGCGGAGAAAACTTTGTCTAACCAGAACCGGCTGAGAGGATCGGTAATATAACGAAACTCTCACCCGAGAATTCTAATCATAATCTTTATCCCCTTCGAAAGCTTGACCTATGGCGTGCATTTGAGCCCGCTAGGAGCTTAATGAACTAAATACTAACGCATCATAAATTCAAAGCTTTAAGAGGCCGAACCTCATCATTTGGGTTTTAGCGTCAAAAACCCCTGCTCCGGGAGCGCTACTCCTGCCCCGAGCCAGGCTTCTTCTGATTGTTTGGAACCCCGCGATCTGGTCAGACCAAGCGTTATAATGCTGCTTACCTACTGGCTGTCGACCAAGAACGATTAAATAGAAGTCTACTTTTCTGATCGGCGTGGGTTACCCGCCGGAGCAGCGTTTTCCGCCTGGAACCGTCCACTGGGGCCACTTAAACCTCAGTAAAGTCTTGCGGTGCTCGTTATCTTAGCTCCCTCCTAAAGATTGTTCCAAATTATCTCTTGATTTAAGTTATTGCAGCAAGCATCTGATTTATTTATACTTTCTGTCAGTCCTACGGCTTCTCGGCCGCCGCTCTCTTAGTAAAAGACACGGGTTACCCTACTTTCTAGTTTCCAGAAAAGAAAACCTTTTGGAAGCAGAGTTTTTAAACAGCATAATTTTATGTCAAAACAACTTCTTTTCTTTCTGGTTTTCTGCGCTCTGAGTCCATTTAGTTTAGTTGCAGACCCACTTGCCTATAGCTCGTTTAGCAGTTCCGGAACGAATAATGTCGGTAACCCGGCCAAGCTCAATCCGGCTACGCTGACTCCGCTCTCATGGACCCAAGATAAACTAGATGATCAGTTATTTAGTTTTTCTGCTGCCAGCCCGACTCTGGTCAGGATCGAATCAGCTGGAGATTACTTTCTCGCTTTTACGATGCCGATAATTTCGGGTGGTCAGAGAATTACAGTCCGGGCGCAGGTCTACATTAACAATGTAGCTGTCCCGCATGCATTAGCAGAGTCAACTTACACCCGGGGAGCCGGTGATCATAATGAGTCATCTGCTCACATGTCGGTGTTTCTAAGTAGCCTTGGGGTTGGTGATCTAATTGAAGTTCGCCTGCTGGAAACTGCACGGCTTGCCACCGGAGACTCTCTGATTGATGGCAAAGCCTCACTCTATCTTGAGCAGATCGACGCTTCGCGTGAGGTATTTGCGGCATTTACTACGCGAAGAACTGATGCGCTGGGAACAAACCTAAATCAGATGGCCGCGGCTCCTCTGGAATGGATTTCACCTACCCGAACCAGCCCGGTGATCACGCAGAATGCTAACCCTCAGGAAATTGTCCTGACCGAGGTTGCCAGTTATCTGGTTCACTTTAATTTGCCGCTCCATACAACTCGGGTAAACGAAACCGCGACCACCCGCAGACCCAATGTGCGCGCAGATTTTCTGCTTGATGGCATCAGGGTGAGTTCAGGGTCAGCCCGCCAGGGCTATATCCGTCAGGATGAAAATGACCATGATGCTGGCGGCCAGAACCCGGATAACGCTCATGAAGACTCCTCTTTGCACTGGTTTAATATTGTGAGAACTACTGTACCGAATCAGATTCTCACCGTTACCACTCAGGCTGAAGCCGGAGCTAACCCGGTCGTAGTAGAGACCGGCAATCTTGGCTCTGTAGTGATTGAGCAAATCCCGGAGGCGCTGCGCTTTTTTGCAGAATCAACCACGCTGGTAAGCGGAACCGACTGGAACCAGGGCGCTGTGATAAACTGGGATAGTGACCTGCTGATTGACCCTACTGTTTATGGCAGACCCAATACAAGTACTATCAGAATAGAACGCGCTGGTGACTATCTGCTTACCTACAATGACGCTTTAGCAGCAACGAGCAACTCAATCCGGCTCAATCCTACTATAAATGTGTTTATAAATGGCTTACTAGTTCCGGGAGCCCGCTCAAAAACCCACTACATCAGAAACGACAGTGGTCACCGCGAGTCTTCTGCTGCCCTAGAACTTCTGCTGGAGGACCTGAGCGTCGGAGACCTGCTGACGGTACGGATTATTCCTGAGGCTGGTAGCGGCCCGATGACGGTTAGTCCGGGAGCAACAGTTAGTCTGGAGTATAAATCCGGCCTGCGAATAACAGGTCTGGTAATTGATGACTCGGGCAACACCATAGAGGGTCTTAACCTTGACCTGGTAGTCAATGGACAGCCTGCCGGTAACAGCGTGACTAATCTTAATGGTCAGTATGGCTTTGACTGCCTGAGGCTCGACGCAGATTATACAATCACGCCATCGCTTGCCGGCTACGTTTGTCCGGTCAGGATGGACACTCTTACTACGACAGACCGGACTGAGAACTTCACCTGTCAGTTTATTGGTGTCGACTCAGACGGCGATGGCCTTATTGATAGTATTGAGGCTGCACTGGGAACAGCAATTTGTGCGGCAGATACTGATAGTGACGGGCTTAGTGATTTTGAGGAAGCAAACATCGGCGCGGATGGTTTTATTACAAACCCCTTAGACGCTGATACCGACGATGATGGGCTCTCTGACAGCGCTGAGTTTATTGTTACTGCAACCGATCCCACTTTGGTCGACTCTGATGCAGACGGCTTACAGGATGGAACAGAAACCGGCAATGTCACAAGTGTTGCAAGTGGAACTACTGCCTGCACCGATGGCAGCTTTGCCGGCACAGACAGCTCGGTTGTAGTTTTTGACCAGGACCCGTCATCAATTACTAACCCACTTAACGCAGATTCCGATAACGGCAACGCCCTCGATGGCATTGAAGATGCAAACCAGAACGGCAGAGTTGATAACGGTGAGCGCGACCCTAATATAAAAACGGATGACTGTCCGCGCAGTTACTGTCAGGCTGCTTGTACAGAAAGGAATCTTGACGTCTTACGCTTGAGCGTGGATTCAGCCGCAGCCAGTATACTTAGCCTCACAGATAGCGTCGGGAAGACGCGGGGCCAATTAGCTCAGAGTGGGCTGTGTACCGCAGTCTCTAAACGCAGGCTGCAGCGCATTAAAACGGAGGTTGAATTGCAATATTTAAATATCTGGAACGACGTCTGGAATAGCCTCAGACCGCTGGAGTCATCTGCCTGCGAGGGTTTTTCCGAGCAGTGCCAGGTTCTGAATCTTGGTAGCTTCAGCGATCGGGTTGAAGACAATTTAATCGCTCTGCGCAAACTGGTAAAGCCTCTGCTCAGACGAAACTGTCAGAGCGCAATCAGGTTTGACCGCAGCAGACTAAACCGCAAACGGATCGTCTTACTCAGACAAATCGGCAGGGAATTCCGCCGAGCCAAAGTGGATATTAACGATTACCCTGATAACGTAATTAGCTGTAACTAGGGACCGACGACAAAGTTATTTGTGTAATAGTTTTTTATATTGAGGGCTAAATCTGGTACCTGAATTGCGAGGGTTTTGGCCCAAACCTTTGCACTTCACAAACCCGATTAACTGCAATGCTGCTATTGCATCATTGAGTATATTTTCGGGAGGCCCTAATTTTTGCTTTTCACCAAAAGAATACTCAGGAAAATCGGAGATTTTTGCTCCAGAAATTACGTTTTTGCAAAAGTGCGCTGCTCTTTTGATCCAGGGGCTACTTATTGAGCAACCCCTTATTAAACCAAGATCAGATCGACCCTATCTTACCTGCGAATGACCGGCATAAACTGAGTTTTAGCGGAGATCAGTAATCCTGTGACTCCACTCAGGACACTCCTGCCCAGATGCTTCCCGATCATCGAGAGATCCTGCGAGAAGGTAGTTTTATCAGCTTCAAGCTGCTCAGTGAACTGCTCTAAAGGTGTTCGGGATGGTTCTGTAGGCTGCATCTGGGTCTGGATTATAAAATTCTGACCAGTCTAGTGCAGCCTCAGTCCCGATACAAAGAAATCGAATGTCTGCTCTAAAGGTGTGCTTCAAATAATAGCTCAAATTGCCCAAAGCTTAGACTGACGCCTGAAGAGCAACTCTCCTTTAGTCAGAAGACATCAGCCCAGTCACCCTGACCAAGCAAGAGAAGTCAGTTTGTTAAAAATTGTAGGAGAGTTGGAGCAGAAGCCTGCAGCACTGCTTTATATTAAAGGACAACGCCTTTTGACTACGCGACGAAAACAGTAATCGTAAGTGCACCCTACACGATTCGAACATGTGACCTTCTGCTCCGTAGGCAGACGCTCTATCCAGCTGAGCTAAGGGTGCGTTACAGTGGATGCAAGTTAGCATTAAGTATCTGATAAATCAAAATGACTTCCGTTTAGATCTCCCGCAGACTCCTATTGCTTTTTTATCCCGTATTGGCTACTTTTTGCCTGTGGAGAGATGGCCGAGCGGTTGAAGGCGTCGGTCTTGAAAACCGAAAAGTGCGCAAGTGCTTCGGGGGTTCGAATCCCTCTCTCTCCGCCACCTTCTCTCTCCCTTCAGCGGATAAAAATACCCCACCCAGTCCTTAGACCAGATGAGGTAGAAATTCTTCAGGCCAGAAATCTGGCCACAAAGAGCCTGTTTTACTCGGCAGCGGCAAATACTTCGACAATCTTACTGCAAAAATTAGGCAGATCGTCAGGAGTCCTGCTGGTTACCAGACCCTCGTGTTCAACACAACTCTCGTCCAGCCAGATACCCCCAGCGTTGACCAGGTCGGTCTTGACCGCCTGATGTGAGGTCAGTTGTTTTTCTTTTACCACATCAGCTTCAATTAGGAGCTGTGGTCCGTGACAGATCGACCCGACTGGCTTATCACTTTCAAAAAATGCTTTCACAAATTTAATGCTGTCTTCACAAGTCCGTAGGGTATCACAGCTCAAGACTCCTCCGGGGATAACCAAGGCGGCAAAATTCTCTGCGTCAGCTTTGGCACTTGTAGTGTCTACCCTGGCTTCACCAGACCAGTCGCCTTCACTCCAGCCTTTAACGCTGCTTTCCTGATCGGAAATGACATGCACTTCTGCCCCTTCCTTGGACAAAGCTTTCATTGGCTCTTCAAATTCAGATTGTTCATAACCATTGCTGATTAAGATTGCTATTTTTTTATCTTGTAGTTTCATAGTCACAGCTTAGCACACCGGCCAGAGAGCGGGCCACGTATTATCCCGGCGCATGAGCCTAGTTAGGGCCTGCTGCCGGAATAGTTATCTAAGAGACCAAGGCTCAGAGTTAGTATTAAAATCTGAACTCGATGGAGAAATAAAAGCATTGACGCTAGTGCGTCATTAGCGTGTAGCTTCAGGAGGACCGATTTGTGATCATTTCTCGTTAGGTCGGTGGTTTTGACGCTGGGGATCACTCTTCTGCAAAAGAGTAAAACTCTTTTGGTTAGCAGACCCTCTGGAGCAACCCCTAATTATGCTGTGGCAGACCTTGAGTTCTCCAATTAGTTATTATACCTTGTTGCCGACTTAAATTTTTACTGCAGCTGTAGCTATAGGATAGAATTTGAAGTCTGGAGAGGTGGCCGAGTTGGTGTAGTTTTGCGGTTGCAGTTTATCTGCAACATAGAGCAATTTCAATAAGGCGGCTAAAACGAAAGCTAGCGCAGCGTTTTAATCTTTTGGTGACCGCTTTGCGGGCGCCCCGAGCCTCTCTGACAGCTCTGCTTACATCAATCGCCAGATTGCTGTATGGAGAGGTGGCCGAGTGGCTGAAGGCGCCCGCTTGCTAAGCGGGTTAACGGGAAACTGTTACGGGGGTTCGAATCCCCCTCTCTCCGCCAATCCAGGCTTACTGGACTCACTCAGTCCCGATAGGTTGATCTTCGCTCTGTCAGTCGCCCAGAGCTCATTCATAACGCAAATTTAGAAAGAGGTGCCCTGGTCGAACAAGTGGTCTTTCCCCAGTTTTTGCGCAGAATAAAAAACTGGTTACTCCGATAAACAGATATCAAAATGACCAGTTTCAAAGGCTTAGTTAAGGGTTGCTGAATAAGTAACCCTTGAGTCAAAAGAGCTCGACTCTTTTGCAGAAACGTAGTTTCTGGCGCAAAAATCTCTGATTTTCAAGCTGAAAAGACAAGATAGGGCCTCCTGAAGATATACTTTAATGATGCGATAGCAGCATTGCAATAAATCGGGTTAGATGAAGTGCAAGGGGATTAGCCATTTAAGGCTAAAACCCTTGCACTTCAGATGTCAGATTTAGTCGTAAGTATCGAGCACGACTACATAAATGGCTTTTTCAGCAGGCCCTAGCTACAGAGCAAAGAAATTTGGTCTTTGCACCGGCAGTTAGCTTATCCTAAGACTGAGTATCAAGCCTCGGCTCAGGTGCCGGTCGCCTGGATACTACCCGCTCGGGGGTTTTTGACTTGAGCTGACCCAAATACTCAGGCAAATCGACTCCTGCCATCCCGGCTACTTCATGGAGTGGCGGAACTGATTTGATCATACTGCTCAGAAAGTTTGAGGTTGAACCTCCGGCTTCCCCGTTTGCTCCCCCGCTGTCCCAAACTGTAACTTTATCAATTTTAATATTCTTGATTGCCTCAGTTTGCAGTTGGACAATTTTCTCTAGCTTCTCAATCATCAGCATCGTCGCCGCATCTTTTGGTTGATCGTTACAGGCTTTAACTAATCCCTGATAACCATCTGCTTTGGCGTTTAATACTTTCTGAATACCTTCTGCGGTGGCCTGTTGCACTGAGAGAATCGCGTCTGCCTCACCGGCGGCTTCGATCCGCTCTCGCTGGGCTTCAGCTCCGGCTTTAATTTCAACCTTTCGTTTATCGATTTCATACTGCACCACTTCCTCGGCTTCGAGTCGCTTTTGCTCGGCTTTTGCTTTTTCCAACTGGATTGCAGCAATTGCTTTTTGGTCTGCGACTTCACCCCGTTGATTTGCCTCGGCCTGGCGCTCTGCAAGCTCAGCATCATACGCTGCAATTAAAGCTTGCGAGGTGTTCTCCCCTTCAACAGCTGTCGCATTAAACGCAGCTACCTTTACCCGGCGTTCCTGCTCGGCATTAGCCCGTCCAATCTCACCAAGTTTATCCTGCTCGGCAACATCAATTTTAGCTTGGTTAACAGCGGTCGCAGCAGCCTTCTTACCGATACTCTCGATATAGCCGGACTCATCAGTAATGTCAGTTATATTTACGTTGATCAAAGTTAGACCTATTTTTTTCAGTTCTGGATCAATATTATTGCGGATTGATTCAAGAAACATTTCTCTGTCCTGATTGATCTCCTCAATTCTTAATGAGGCAATTGTCAGGCGTAACTGACCAAAGATGATCTCGTTGGCCATTGATTCAACTTCAGCTGCGGTTAGCTCAAGCAGACGCACAGCAGCGTTCCGCATTGTCTCTTTATTAGTATCAACAGCAATCGTAAATGTACTGGGAACGTTGACCCTGATATTCTGATGCGAGAGTGCACCCTTAAGCGGAATGTTAATTGTCAACGGTGTCAGGTCAAGAAAAGCTGATTCCTGAATCAGTGGCCAGACAAAAGTTGCGCCACCATGGTAGCACTTTACTGCCTGCCCTTCTCCAACTTTACCTTGAACAACCAACACCCTGTTCCCCGGACAACGAACATAGCGCGTGGCAAGAAAAACACAGAAGACTCCAACTGTTACTAAGAATACTACGATGATTGTTAACATTATATTTTAATTTAAAAGTGTTCTCACTACTAAAACTTCGTTGGATTTAATGCTCAGCACCTCAATTTGTGTGTGCGAGGCAATTGGATGACCATCAGCGCTCTCCGCTGTCATCTCGCGGATCAGACCGCCTAGTGAGAGCTGAACAACACCGGTGCCTTTTGCAGGTATCTCCTGATAGACAGTGCCTTTGGTGCCCATCACCTCCTCAGGCAGAATTGCAGCTCCCGGGCTGTTTAGTCTGCGTGCCTGAGCAAATAACAACCCAACAACAAACATCGTGAAAAAACCTGCAGCCAGTGCGAGCAGGATTACAAAGACCGGAGTAATGTTGTAGTCCTTATTTAGAATGTATCCGGTCCAGCCGAACATCATGATAAACGAGCTGATCGTATTAGCTGAGAAATAGTGAAAAGCAATATCAGTGTTATCGGCATCGATCAGATCAGCATCGAGCACATCACCGACGCCGCCGATCAGCATCATCAGAACCTTAAAGGCAAAGAAAAAAGAGCCTAGTAAGGCGGCGTAGAAAAAGAGGCTATTAAGGATTTCGGCAGTCATTGCTTCACTATGATGACCGCGGTCTGTGCGGCGGTTCGTAATGTTGGAATAATTGCCGTTTCTCGGTTAATCTGCAGCTATGAAGATAACTGGCTGCCTGACTGCATTAATAACCCCCTTTTCTGCTGATCGAGAAATCGATTACCCGGCATTTGCCAGGAATATCGACCGACAGCTGCGGGCCAGTATCGATGGCATCGTAGTGCTGGGCACTACCGGTGAGGCGCCGACAATCTCAAACTCTGAGCTCTCCGGGCTCTTTGAGTTTGCAGTAGAGCAGATAGACGGAAAGGCTCTCTGCATTCTTGGAACCAGCTCTAACAATACTCGTACGGCAATCTGGGAGAACGAACTGGCCGCTGCAGCCGGTGCTGATGCAGTGCTTAGCTGCGCGCCCTATTATAACAAGCCGACGCAGAAAGGGATTTACGAACACTTCTCAGCTATCGCCAGTGCCTCAGAGTTACCGGTAGTCCTATATAACGTGCCGGGCAGAACTGTTGTAACAATTGAAAATCAGACAATTCTTGACCTTTGCCAAGAGTTTGAAAACATTGTGGCCGTAAAAGAGGCGAGCGGAGATTTACAAAAGGTCGAAGAGTTAATCAAAATGCTGCCGCCTGAGATATCTGTGCTTAGTGGCAACGATGACCAGAATGTAGATGTCATCCATCTGGGTGGTCAGGGTGCGATCTCCGTAGCTTCAAATGCCCTGCCAAAGTTAATCAGAGAAGTCACGCAAATGGCGCTCTCAGGAAACGTCCTGCAGGCAAGAGAGCTGGAAAAACCGCTGAAGAATTTTCTGCAGGATATATTTCTGGAGAACAACCCGCAGGCGATTAAAACCCTCTGTAGCGAAATCGGCCTCTGCACTGAGACCTTCAGGCTGCCGCTAACAACAATGCAGCCGGAGAATAAGGCTAAGCTTTTACAAAGCTGGGCTACATTAGGGGATCTGCAGGAGCAATAGATAGCCACTTTCTTGACCCTTCGACTTTTGGTGCTAAAAAGATTGAGCACGTAAAAAGAGCGTGAATAAAGACCTGCATAATTTCGGCAGGGATCGGTGAGTCCAATAGAGGAATGTAGGAGAGAAGTGTCACGACACTTAAGATGATTAATGGTCTGCTTGGCCTGACTGCCAGAAAAGGCAGAAACCACAGTCCGTACCAGGGGTGATAGACAGCACTACAGAGAAGAAATCCGGCCGGAATCCAGGTAAGCTTCAAATACAAATCTTTAGATCTGATTAGCAGTACAAGACTAAAGGCAGCCCAAAACCCCAAGAGCCAGAGTTTAACCGCTTTAAAACTATTATAATCAGAGAAGTCGGCTTGAAACAGAGTGCCGATAATTGCAAACAGCGAATCATTAAAGCGCCAGTGCTGTGCATAAACTCTCAGAGAATCAAAAAGGCCGAAGGAAACCAAGGGTATCAGCACCATAGCCGTTGCCGCCAATGACAATCCCCACAGTTTCAGGGCAGTTTTGCGCTGACCCGCCTGCACTAGATGAGCACAGAGGACTCCGAGATAGAACAGCGGAATATATTTTATCAAAACTGCTGCTGTAATTGCCACGCTCTGCGTCAGTAGCTTACTCTGCCGCTCGTAGAGCAGAAGAGCGGCGACCGCAAAGAGAACCACAAATACTTCTAAATGTGCCGAGCCGCTGATCTCAAGCAGGCAGAGCGGACTTAGCGCATAGATAGTTAGATTACTTAAGGGAACGTCTTTGGTTTTTAACAAAAGTCCAAGCAGATAGATCCCAAGTAAGTCAGCAATTAGTACGGCAAACTTCCAGCTCTCAGCAGTATGAGCAAAAACGGCTAAAAAGAATTGTGCAAGCGGCGGATAGATAGCGCTCAGGTGGCCGTGTTCTACATTGGCAGCTAATAGTTGATGCGGGCCTCCGGTATAGTTAGCGGCTGAAACTAAATACGGACTGATAAGACTTCGCGTCAGAGAACCTTCAAATAGATAACGTGAAATATCGGTAGTGAGGACAACTGGTGTGACCAGAAAGATTAGCTTAGTTAGCAGAGCCAGAGCAAGCATCAGCGCTAGACTCAATTGAGCTCTGCGGCGAACGATTACCAAATAACTACTGATTAACCCAAGCAGGCTTGCAGAGAAAACAAAAGGATCGATTTGGTCTGTAGTGCTACTCCCCGCCAGACTCAGGGCAAGCAGACAGCAGCTGAGAAAAAAGCCGGCTGAGGCTGAGCTGACAAGGAGGCGACCCTGCAACACTCAGCCTGTTCTACTGTTCTTTGTTTTCTTTTTCGTGGGGATTTAGCATGCCGAGATCCTGAGCCAAACTCTTGGCGACGGCTTTAATTGTCGGGCTGTAATTACCTGAGCGTAATTCACTCTGCCAATACTTGACCTTATTCTGGTCTACTTCGCTGGTTTCTGCCGAATTGATACTGACTGATGTTGAATCTTTCTTTGTCATAGGCATCTGAGCTTACCAAATAGATTGCGTCTAAGCTATTATAAAAGCATTCTTTAGTTATGAGAATTACCCTGATTTGCGGCTACAAGCAGAAAAATAAATACCTCCTTGCCCTGGAAGACCGTTTTATCAAGCAGGTCAGAACAAAACAATCACTCGATCTTGAGGAGTACAGTCTTAAAAACAGCACAAGCCCAGAGCAAACCAAAAAAGATCAGGCACAAGAGCTATTTACAAAAGCTGAGGGATTCTCTGGTAGCTTCATTATTTTATTGGCAGAAAACGGGAAGACTCAGAGCTCAATGGCCCTCGCCAGCGCACTATCAGGTTGGCAGGATTCGCCGCAGATCAAAAACTTGGTCTTTATTATCGGCGGTCCCTTCGGAATAGACACGGCGTATCACCAGCGGGCAGATTTTCTACTCTCACTATCGCCGATGACCTTCCCCGCAGATCTGGCCAGATTGCTGCTACTTGAACAAATCTACAGATCTGTTTCAATCAATAACAACCTGCCTTATCATAAAGCCTGAGAATTAGTGATGGATGACGAATTTAAAAAACCAGAACTGAGCGCTGCCAGCGGTGGAGCACATCCCGCGGAAAACATCGAATTATTTCTGAGCACTGTCGGCTTTGCCCCGGAGCAGATCGAGCGCTCTGACCACGGGGATACCAGGCGTTGGCTGGCAACCATAAATCAGCAGACCAATCTGGAGCTGATTTATGACCAAAACAGCGCGCAGGACTTTGCGGCGATTGTTTATCTGGGCATCAACATTGCCAGCCTGCCTGAGAAGTTTCAGCTGGAATTTCTGCAATCAGTCCTGAGCAATGCTGATATGCTGATAGACTGCAAGGCAAGCCTTGTTGATAATTCAGTAATCATCAGCTCAACAATCCTCAGTTCTATTCTGACAGTTGAGCTATTATCGCAGCGCTTTGTCTCAGTAAAAGAGCAGAGCGATTGGTTAAGAAAGACTATTCTTGCAGAGGCTGAACTCTGAGCGTGCTGAGTGCTTAGGCTGGATAGGGTTTGCTAGAAAGCCTGCTGAAAAAATAGCTACTTTGCTTGGTGTCGCTGTCTGGCGATCGGGGCCATCAGGACACTTCTGTCTGAGCTAGAGGACATAAGTCCTCTAGCTCAGGCTTAGAGGTGTCCCTTGACTCTGCTGGGTGTGGCAGGTGACCGGGCGGAAGAGTTTAAAGGGGCTATATGACGTTAAGATTAGGCGTTGCTAAATAAGTAACCCCTAATCCAAAAGAGCGGTGCTCTTCTGCAGAAACGAAGTTTTTAGCGCAAAAATCTCCGATTTTTCTAAGTCTTCTTCTGGTGAAAAGAGAAAATTAGAGCCTCCTAAAGATATACTTTAATGTTGCGATAGCAGCATTGCACTTCAGGTGTCAGATTTAGGCCCAAGCATTCAGCTTTATTACACAGAAGACTTATTCAGCAGGCCCTAGTTATTTGCGTCGGAGGGCACAGGTTTAAGCGATTTTCGGCGAAAACTCTGACACCTCAGACAACGGTAAAGCGCGAAACCTCCGACTTAATTGCTTCAGCTACTCTTGCTCACCAGTCTCTAAGCTGCATCAGGCTCGAAATGCGTTAGAGGTTTACCCTAAACGCTTTAATCGCTGCGAGATAAGCTTCCGGATTTTCTAAGTGAATATTATGACCAACTCCAGGTACTATCGTCTGATTAATATGTTGTCCTAAGTCTGCCAGCTCCCGGCCATACTCGGTAAACTTTAAATCGTCTCCGCCGTTAATCACCAGGGTGGGAATTTGCAGTTGGGCTAAGACTGGTCTGAGATTTGGCATTACGCCAGGGGAGAGCTCAGAGAGGACTGCTGCCATTATAGACTTGTTTAACTTGCTCGCCTGCGCAACCAGCAGCTCTCGGGGTAGGTTTGAGAAAATTGGATTTTGATACCAGACTTCTAAGAAAGAGTTAAAATCTCTTTGCAACTTTTTACTCAGTTTCTGGTCACTCAGCGCGCGAACGCCTGCTTGCTCTACATTACTAAAGCCCGGATGCGGACTTTCCACAATTAGAAATGCGGGGCGCCTTTCTAATTTATCCACCAGCAACACGGCAAGACGTGCGCCGAGAGAATAGCCAACAATCCCCTGCAAGCCTGCAGTCTGTTTGGTAATCAGCGCCGCTTCAGCCAACAATTGGTCTACTACAGTTTCAAAACAGGGCTGTGCTGCCTCCTGGAAAAGGTCAGGGGAGAAAACTGTTTCAGTGTTAAAACCTGCGCTAAGCAGACCCAAGTCCAGCCCGCGCCCCAGAAATCCATGAAGTGCTAAAATTCCAGAGCGTCCTGCGGTCTGATCGAACTTTGGCACCACTGATCAGGCCTGAATATTGAGATAATTACGGTAGTCACTGGCTGAATTAACACTCGGATCAATTATCACCTCAGTAATTTTTGGCAGGTCAGTCAGATCGCCTAAGCGGGAGTTCAGCTCGCCTTTTTGACTAATTATCTGAAAAGACAATTTGTATGCTTGAGCAAGACTTGCAAAATTAACCAGCTGAAAGTTTTCAAGTTCGTTCTTAATTCCCTCACCCTCCGGGAGCAGATCAAATACAGCACCGCCACCATTGTTGAGCACAATTACTTTTAGCGCTGAGTTGCGCAGGAGCGCCAGACTATTCTGGTCGTGCAGAAAAGCCTGATCGCCGATGACTAAGAACGGATGAGCGATCCGGTGGGCGAGCGCAGCACTGGCTCCACAAGCTGAGGCGATTACTCCGTCAATGCCGACCGCCCCGCGATTAGAGAGACAGACACTACCTGCCGGGAACAGATCCAGCGCGACTTCGAGCTCCCGAAAGATCAAGCTGGAGGAATGATAGATCAAAGAATTAGCAGGTAACTTATCTCTGAGCGCGGTGACTAATCCCAGCTCTGTCAGCAATTCCTGTTGCTGTAGGTAGTCTGCCGATTTTTGCGCAAGGCTCTGGCTGTGCTTAACCAGCGCAGTCAGGTCTGAGTTTTCTTTTTCCTTGACTAAATAATTTAACGCCTTGATAAACTGCGCCGGCTTGCAAAAAACCTGCTTGGTAAATGGCAGGAAGTCATTCTCAACCGCATCCTGCCGCAGGTCGTTTTCAGTAAACAGAATCTGCTTAGCGTTTTGTCGTTGTAGAAAGCTCTTTAGTTCTTCAGAGACTATTCTGCCGCCAAAGTATAAGACTAAGTCGGACTGGTAGACCTTTGGGTCAGCCTTTAAGATTTGCGGGTAATTTCTGATCACATTCTGCGATTTCTGATTGCGCAACTGAGAGTTAATGTCGGCGAATACCGGAGCAGAAATTACCTCTGCAAGCTTAAGTAGGTTTGCAGCGAACTCACTGCCATAAAGATTTGGTCCAACTACTATTAACGGAGCTGTTGCCTCGATCACCGCTAATTCAATCGCTTTGACTTCAGCCGGTAGCGGCACCGGAAAATAGCTGGCATGAGACTTAAAGACATTTTTAGCAGAAAACCAATCAACCAGTAACTTGTAATCCTCAGCCCCGATCTTCTGACTAAGATCAAAGTCGGGGGAGAGAAAAGGCTTGCGCAAGGCAATATTGAGATGGGCGACCCCAGAAGGTAGTGCCTTTACCTGAGAGACAAGCGAGTCAATGGTAGCCAGTAAGGAGTGAACTGAGAAGCTCTCGCCCAAAGCAGGCAAATGACAGCTGGTCTTGGCAAAATCCTGCAACAGGTCTAACTGCTTAATGGTTTGGTTAGCTCCGGCTCCATGCAGCTCCCAAGGCCTGTCACAAGTGATAACAATCAGCGGAACTTGCGCCTGCGCCGCCTCGATCACACCCGGCAGGAGATTAGCACACGCTGTTCCCGAAGTTGTGACCAGAACACAGGGCTGGACCGCTGCTTTAGCATAACCCTGCGCCCAGAATGCCAAGGTACGCTCATCATTGAACAGCATTAATTCAGCCTTTTCGTGCTCTTTTATTGCCTTAAGAAAAGAAATAGAACGCGCACCCGGAGCAAAAGCGTAGACATGCACACCCAGGCGGTAGAGCTCCTCGACGACTATTCGAGCAGTTAGACCAGCGTAGCTCTCAGAATTGTGCAGAAAATCTGTCATAGGCTCAAATTTATAGGAAAGACTCAGGATGGCAAGTTAATGGACTCTGAGACGTTAAGGGTTGGCGGACTGGGTCGAGTTTTTTAGGTAGCAGGCAGTAGAGAATTGCGGCAAAGCCGAGGTCGATTGTGCTGGCAGATAGCAGGCTGTGTTCGGGGGGGGTCGCAATTTCTTGGGATTTGTCAGTGCTGGCCGATGGTATGTTGGGGTTGCTGAATAAGTAACCCCTAATTCAAAAGAGCGTGGCTCTTTTGCAGAAACGTAGTTTCTGGCGAAAAAATCTCCGATTTCCCTGAGTTTTCTTCTGGTGAAAAGACAAATTTAGGGCCTCCTTGAAGATATACTTTAATGATGCGATGGCAGCATTGCACTTCAGGTATAAGATTTAGACCTAAGCATAGAGCTTTACTACGCAAATGACTTGTTCAGCAGGCCTTATGTTGGTTTGGGTTGGGGAGGTCGCGCTCTTGCCTTTTGTAGCTGTTTTTGTGGAGGAGATGGCAGCTTTGCTTGGTGTGGGTGTCTGCCAGTCGGACAAATTGGCTGGAAAGATAGCGGTTTTGCTTAGTATCGCTGTCTGACGATCGGGGCCGACAGGACACTTCCGCCTGAGCTAGAGGCGTCCCTTGACTCTGCTTGGTGTTGCAGGTGACCGGGCAGAGGAACTTGAAAGGAAAATATGCCGTTGAGATTATACTCGGAGGTTTTGTCGTTGCCAGAGTTCGTAGAAGTGGGCCTTGTTGGCGATCAGTTCCTGCACGGTGCCGGATTCGAGCACTTTGCCCTCTCCCATCACCAGAATCTGATCCATCTCCATAATTGTTGAGAGCCTGTGGGCGATCACTATTGCTGTGGTTTCTTTAAAAAACTCATGAAGAGCAGCCTGAATCTTTTGTTCAGATTCAACATCGAGATGAGAGGTTGCCTCGTCAAGCAGTAAAATCTCAGGGCGGCGATAAATTGCTCTGGCAATTCCCACCCGCTGCTTCTCTCCGCCTGAGAGTTTTATCCCCTTCTCCCCGACCAAAGATTCAATCCCGTTTGGCAGTTTATGCAGGAATTCATCAACATGAGCAATTTCGAGCGCTCTCTTCAGAGCTTCTGAATCCTCAGTTTCTGTATTAAAAGTGATATTCTCGCGCAAAGACAAGTTAAAGAGCTCAGTCTCCTGCGGCACCACCGCAATTTTTGTCAGATACTCCGGGCGCCTTAAGTCGCGCAACGAATTGCTATCAAAAAGCACCTCGCCCTGATAATTGTTGTAGAGCTTAAGCAAAAGTTTAAAGAGCGTAGATTTCCCGGAGCCGGAGATACCGACAATGCCGATATTCTGGCCTCTGCTGATTGTCAGCGAGAGATCCTGGAGAATATTCTGTCCTTTATATGAAAAGCTGACATCCTGCAGGCGTAATTTCTGCCAGTTACTGTCATATGAGAGTGTCCCCATTTCCTCAATCAGCGGTTTGGTGCGCAGAATTTCCTTCATTCGCAACATATCAATTTTAGCTGTCACAAATTCGCTGTAGGTTGCGGCAAACTCAGAGGCAGCTTCTTCAATCTTGCCAAAATAGAGCATCACCAAGGCAACCACACCGACCTCAAGATTACCGGCAAAAACTTGGTACAAAGTGAAACTAATTACCAGAATCCGGAAAAACTCCTGATAAATATTCAGGATTCCCGCTCTTAATCTGAATAAGTATATTCGTTTGCGAATCAAGCCGTAGAGCTGCGCACTCAGAGCAATAATGTAGGGAACTATCCGCTCACCAAGACGCAGTGATTTAACCGTCGAGATATTATTGATTGATTCAAAAGCCAGGCCACTAAATTTCTCCTGCTCTAGATTTACCAGATGTGACTGCCTGACCGGTGCCTTTGTCAGGTAGAAAGACAGCAGATAATATGAGACAAAGAAAAACAGCAGTATCAAAGCAAAGTTCAAGTCAAACGTTGCCAGAATTACCAATATCGCAACTAGGTTGATTGCCGACTCAATAAACAAATTTACATAAAGCCTGATAATTTTGTTCAGACTGCTTCCGCCCTTAGTGATCTTCTGAATCTTGTTGCCGCTGTTCTCCTTTTCATGCCATTGTAGATCTACCTTAAACAGATGCCTGAGCACCTTTTTATGAGCATCAATATTTGCGTTTTCTGCAATCTGGTAAATCTTATACTTTGCAAACTCATGCATCAGGTAGTGATAGAACGCCACTGCTAGCATCGCGGCTAACAGCTTCCAGACATATGCCGGGCTGTCTCCGGCCTGATAATTTGCGGCAAAGGTAATAATTTCTGAGATCGCCCACGGCGGAAACAACCAGACGATATCACTACTGGCTCGCGCAAAAGTGCCGGACCAGAATTTTTTGCGGTAAGGTCTGATGTAGTCACGCAGATCGCTGAGCAGCTCCCGGCTGCTGTAGGTTTGTCCAGAAAATTTTTTCATAAGTATTTCGACATAGTCGGGCTTGGATTTCAGAGTGGCAAATCTATCACAAATGAGATGCTAAGTTTCAGCGGGCCTGACAAAGAGATCCGTTAGGCCCAAGTAAAGCAATTCACTGTTACTTAGGGGTTGCTGAATAAGCAACCCCTAAGTCAAAAGAGCGTGACTCTTTTGCAGAAACGTAGTTTCTGGCGCAAGAAACTCCGATTTTCCTGAGTGTTCTTCTGGTGAAGAGACAAAAATAGGGCCTCCTGAAGATATGCTATAATAACGCGTTAGCGTCATTGCAATAAATCGGGGTTGGATAAAGTGCGAGGGATTTAGCCCTAACCTCCGGTATTATAACGCGAATTACTTTTTTAGCAGGCCCTACTTAACAGTAGTGTCTAGCAGACCGTCTTTAGCCTAACCACTGCAGGCAATCAGATCTTGGGTCCCCGTCTGCCACTAATCACCGCCAAGATCATCAGCAGTCATCACCAAATCTTCCAGGTCGAGCTTTTTCTTCTCGCGGGTATGCTTGCGGCGCTCTAGCTGATTAAATTCGTTAACGTAATCATCGGTAAAATCAAAGACTAGATCATCCTCTTCTGTCTCCGTATCGGCGTTCTCATAGGCTTCATAGTAGGTTGATGCCAGAACTTCTGAGGGAATATCTGCGATAAATCTGCTGGACCCGCGACTGCTCAACCCACCGTAACCAAAGCTGCTGCTGGCAGAGGCAAAACCACGTGATAGTGCATAACTCAGATAGAGGTGCTCCTTGGCTCTGGTGATTCCCACGTAGCACAGTCTGCGCTCCTCAGAGACATCCCCCTCTTCTACAGAGCGGCTGTGCGGGAGTAATCCCTCTTCCATACCACTGAGGAAAACCACCGGGAATTCGAGACCCTTAGCTAAATGGAGGGTCATCAACGACACATAATTATTTTCCTCTTCGCCAACATTGCCCTGAGTAGATTCGCCAGAGGACATCAACGCGATGTGGTCAAGAAAATCAGCCAGCGAATAATCCTGGTCGCTAAAGTCGCGGGCTATTGCCACTAGCTCAAGCACGTTTGCCTTGCGGTCGTCGTGCTTAGGATCGTTTTGGTTAAGCCCGTCGAGATATTTAGTCTGTTCGATAATCTCTGAGACCACCCGATCAATGGCCACATCTTCAATTGCTGCGGTCTGAGCCAATTGCTGAATTAGTTCTGCGAACTTCTGAAGGTTTTGATTGGATTTACCCAAACTGCTGACCGCCGCCAGATAGGTAATGCCATACTCCTGCGCAAAATTAACGATTTTTTTAAAAGACACCAATCCAATGCTGCGCTTAGGTACATTAATTACCCGCGCCAGGGCCTGATCATCTGCCGGATTATAGATCAAACGCAGGTAGGCAATCAGATCTTTAATCTCTTTGCGTTCGTAGAACCGCTTTGAACCAAAGATTTTGTAAGGGAGGCTATTGCGCAGCATTGCTTCTTCTAATGCGCGTGACTGCGAGTTAGTACGGTAGAAGACTGCAAAATCACGATACTGCTGGTCATTCTGCAGCTCAATAATCTTCTCGCAGATAAACTCAGCTTCTTCTCGCTCGGTGCTGCAGACTTCTAGCTTAACCATCGACCCCTTTCCGCTATCAGTCCAGAGCTTCTTTTCTTTACGCAAAGTATTCTTTGAAATGACGCTGTAAGCAGCATCAAGAATATTGTTGGTCGAGCGATAATTCTGTTCTAAGCGGATCACTGTAGTATCAGCGTAATCATCCTCAAAGCTCAGGATATTTCGGATATCAGCTCCGCGAAAAGCGTAGATCGACTGGTCATCATCTCCAACAACCAACAGGTTCTGATGGTCCCCAGTCAGCAGTTTGACAGTCTCATATTGGATCAGATTTGTATCCTGAAACTCATCCACCAAAATGTACTTGAGGTGTCTCTGGTAAAGTGCGCGAATTTCCTCATTACCGCGCAGCAGCAGCAGACAGTTTACGATCAGGTCCGTGAAATCCATTGCGTTAGCAGCCAGCAGTTGCTTTTGGTATTCAACATATACTTCCGGCACGTACTGCAGCTTTTCGTACTCAAGTGGTTCGTAATCATCCGGAAGAATAAGTTGATTTTTTAATTGCTCAATTCGGCCGAGATAATATGCGGGCGTATACTTTTTCGGGTCAATACTAAGCTTTTTAAGAATCGCCTTCATCAGACTCTTACAATCATCTGTATCGTAGATAATGAAACCCGGCTGATACCCTGCGGCCTTGGCGTGACGTCTGAGAATTCGCAGGGCCGCCGAGTGAAAAGTCGCAATCCAGAGACGTTCTGCATCAGCACCCAGCAGGCTTTGCAACCGTTCACGCATCTCTTTGGTAGCTTTGTTGGTAAACGTCACCGCCAGGATTTGGTCTGGATAGACCTTATGGTTGCGTACCAGATTGGCAACCCTGCGGGTAAGAACTCTTGTCTTACCGGTGCCGGCCCCGGCAAGAATTAGTAGGGGACCATCTTTGTGGGTGACCGCCTTTAGCTGCTCCGGGTTTAAATTTCCTAAGATTGGATCAGCAGCAGAGACAGCTGCTGGATGGTTTGGGCTTAATTCCGGTTTATCGTTCAAAATAGTCAGTAAATAGGTAGGCTTTGCTCTTTTAGGTGCCCGCAAAAGTATCCGAACACTAATGATACGATCTTAGCACCGGAGAAAGTTCTGACAAATTTTTGCCTGAGAAAAAAAGCGCACGAAACGCGCAAAGATAAATGTTGAATTTAAGGCAAGCAACTTACCACCCGCGGGCAATAAGTTTGTTTGGGATTTAAAGGTCATTAAGACTGCTGAGAGCCTGCTAACGGGCAGAATAGAGCTTCTGCTTCTGCAGAGAGCGCTTAAAATTCTGGTTGCGGAGGATCTGGTCTGAGAAACGCCCCAGAAGTCCGTTCTTCAGCTCTCTGTTAAAGACAAACTCGCTCAAGGTCAGCTCCGCTAAAAATAGCAGGGAGAACAAAATTGCAATATTATCAATCGTAAATAGTGTTGAGAAGATAGAAGTCATAATTTTTGCCTTTTCTTTGATTTAGTTCCAATAAGTTCGTTGTTTCTAGGTTATTTCTACATCAATCTTTTGTCGTGTTCCAGTAAAATTCTATATAGATTGCATAACTGCCGAGAATTACATGTTTATTTCTCGAACGCAGTCTGAATCCGGCTTTTATTTAATGCTGAGTATCTGCAATGATACCGCTGCAGATGGGCAAGAGATACGAGAGAAAAGACGCTGAATACCGGCTGGCTAAGAAAATGGGAGTGAGATCAAGGGCTTATTGTAAGCTTGAGGAGATTCAACAGCGCTATCACTTGCTCAAACCAGGCCAATCAGTAGCTGATTTAGGCGCCTGGCCGGGTAGCTGGCTTGAATACTCAATTAAGATGATCGGCAAATCAGGCTTGCTGGTTGGCATTGACCTGACCGCGGTTGATCCCTTGCCTGATGATAACGTCCACTTGATTCATGGAGACCTGGCCGATGAGAATAATATTGAGGCGATGATCGCCTTGTGTCCTGCAGGCTATGATCTGGTGCTCTCTGATTTGTCACCCAAACTAAACGGGATTAAGGAAAGTGATAATGCACGGACCGGGGCGATTGCTGAGCTAGCTCTTTATGCTGCAGCGCGGATTAGTAAAACTAACAGTAATCTTGTAATAAAGGTCTTTAAAAACTCCGAGACTGACCAGCTTATTAATCAGAGCCGAAGATTTTTTGGCAGCTTAAAGCGGGTCAGATTAGAGACTACACGGCGCAGTTCAGACGAGCATTATCTGCTGGGACTGGGGTTTAAAACAGAAGAATATTTAGATAATTTATGATTAGATTTATTGAGCGCCTCGGGGCTAAAATTATCGGATACCTTGAGGAGCTGGGCGCGGCCGTGATCTTTATCTGCAGAAGCTTGCTTGCAGTTTTTAGCTACCCTTTCCGGTTTAATCTGTTCCTGCAACAGATGCACCAGATCGGCGTTAATTCAACCTTGGTAATCGCTTTGATCGGCTTGTTTACCGGAGCTGTATTAGCCGTTCAGGGTGAGTACACACTTTCACAATTCGGTGCCACAGCTTACACCGGGTCGGCAGTGGCACTGAGTCTGATCCGTGAGTTAGGTCCTGTCTTGACGGCTCTGATGGTCATTGGCCGTGCCGGTTCAGCAATTACTGCTGAGATTGGGATTATGAAGATCACCGAACAGATTGATGCCCTGCGTTCAATGGCAATTAACCCGATTAAATATCTGATGGTTCCAAGAATTCTTGCCGGGATCGTCGCCGTTCCCTTTCTGACTGCGATCTTTATTGTCGTTGGTATTTTTGGTGGTTATCTGGTGGGCATTGGTTTGCTGCAGCTTAGCCCCGGCACCTTCATGACTCAAATTATCTCAGCAGTTAAAGTTATGGACGTTGTCTCGGGTTTGATCAAGGCTTTAGCCTTTGGTTTTATTTTTTCTTGGGTATCATGCTTTAAGGGGTATACATCCGGCTATGGCGCATCCGGTGTCAACAAGGCAACAACGCAAGCAGTTGTGACCGCCTCAGTACTGGTGCTGGTCGTCGATTATTTCCTGACCTCAATTCTGACCAGCTCACTTTTTCATTAGACCAAGCCGTTGATTAAAGTTGAGAATGTAGCAAAAAGTTTCGGACCACAGGTTGTCCTGCGTGATATCAGTTTTGAGGTCGCAGACGGTGAGACTCTGACAATTATCGGGCCCAGCGGCGTCGGTAAATCGGTTTTACTCAAACTAATCCTGGGGATTATGGCCGCAGACCGCGGGCAGATCACCATTAATGGTCAGAGTATGACTGCGGCAAAATCAGAGCGCGCAAAGAATAAAATCCGTGAACAAATGGGTGTACTATTCCAGTCCTCTGCACTCTTTGATTCGCTAAGTGTTTATAAGAACATCGCGTTTCCCTTGGTTGAGAATAGTAAGCTCAGCGCGGCTGAGATTGACGCAGAAGTCCGTAAAATCACTGAGAGACTCAGCCTGACCAATTACCTCAACCGAATGCCGCAGGAACTCTCGATTGGTGCAAAAAAACGGATAGGTATTGCCCGTGCTCTGATCACGAAACCTTCGATCTTTCTTTTTGATGAACCAAACACCGGACTTGACCCTAAAGATGGTCAGGCAGTTTACGATCTGATAAAAGAGTGTCAGAGGATCTGGAAGTTTGCCGGTCTGGTGATTAGCCATCAGATCCCTGAAGTTTTTCAGGTAAGCGATCGGGTAGCAATGCTGCTAAATGGCGGCTTGATTGCGCAGGGCTCACCGGAGGATCTGACCTCCTCTGAGGATCCGGCGGTAAAACAATTTTTAGCCGGCAGCGTAAGCGGTCCGATTCAACTTATTTAGTAATATTAACTATGTCCGAAAATACTGTTAAAGGTCGAAATTTCTCCCTGGAATTGGTTGTCGGGGTGTTCAGCCTGATATCCATTCTTGCAATTGGTTATCTGGCAATTAACCTCGGTGGCCTTGACCTCTATTCCAGCGATGAGTACCCGCTGGTTGCCGAATTTAATGACGTCTCAGGTCTGCAGCAAGGAGCCTCTGTAGAGATTGGCGGGGTCAAAATTGGGGATGTGGTCAAAATCAGTCTGGCCGACTCCCGTGCTCGTGTCGAGATGAGAATTAAGAATGAAATTCAGATTCAGGACGACGACATTGCTCTGATTCGAACCAAGGGAATTATCGGGGACCGCTATATTAAAGTTTCCAGAGGTGCCTCGGAGGATTATTTGCAGCCTGGTGATGTGATGTTCGAAACTGAAGACGTGGTTGATATTGAAGATATTATCGGTAAGCTTGTTCACAGCTTTACCGGTGGTGACGATGGTAAAAAAACGGCTGCAGTAGAACTTGATTAGCGCAATTAGCAGAAAAGCTGATAATTAAACGTCTAAATTTTTATTCAGGGGTATCTCTGCTGCCTCAAAGAATTTTAAAAAACAATACTATGCCTAAATTTTTCACCAAACTAAGTATTCTTCTGACTTGTGCAGTGACGCTTTGCGCTCCGCTGATGGCACAGGAGCCAACAGATGCCATGAAGTCCTCTGTGGACCGAATCGTAGCGATTATCGAGCAGAATGGCGCTGCCAGTAACCTTAAGGATCTGATACTGGTCGAGGTTGAGAAGGTTTTTGATTTTAATGAAATGGCCAAGCGATCACTTGGACGAAGCTGGAATGATCTCAATGAGAGCCAGCAGAATGAGTTTACAGAAGTCTTCTCTGATTTCTTGTCAAAGACTTATATTAAGCGTGTTAAGCAGATCAAGAAAGATATGGTGTCTTTTGAATCCGAGCGGATCGTCGGTAATAAAGCGCTGATTGAGACTGTAGTTAAAGACGATGGTGAGACCTTTCCGATTGACTACAAGATGTATAAAGACGGCAAGGGTAATTGGTTTGTCTACGACGTAGTAATTGAGAACATTGGTCTGGTTGCCAACTATCGCAATGAGTTTGCTGGCATCCTCAGGAAGGAAAGCTTCAAGGGGCTTTTGGCTAAACTCAAAGCAAAAAACGTAAAACTGCAGTCTTAGTTCTAGCGGGAATGGCCCGTATAGGATTATCGACCCGTCCTTTAGGCCATAGAGTTATTGAGCTTAGGGGTTGCTGAATAAGTAACCCATAAGAAAATCAAAGATTAATTCCAATCCTAAAATTTTCTGCATTGATAGCTCTTTCAGTGGTCCGCCTGAGGATTACTTCTGAGAGAATGCTGCCATTAATCAACCGTTATGCGACACAGTATAACTAGTCCGCCGGGTAACGCCCTTTCATTTTCCTGTCAGGCCAGTCTGAGCTAAATCATATCTGTCAACGTAATACGGTGAGACTGAGGTTGCTAGCCGTCTTTAGAGCTATGAAAATTAAAGACTACAATTCGCTGCGCTCAGTGGTTATCTCACGACTTAGAAAGCGGCTGTTCAGCAGACTAGCTAGGCCCTGCTGAAATAGTTTTTCGTGTAAAAATGCCAAATGCTTAGGACTAAATCTGATACCTGAAGTGCAAGGGCTTTGGCCGCTTCATGCCAAAACTTTCGCGATTCAGGTTTCGAATTTAATCTTAGGCAGTCGGTGTTTACTATAGGAGAGTGTCGATCAGCAGTTCCTGGCTAAGGCTTAATAATCGTCCGATAGCGATTATTTTAAAAACTCGTTTCTAGATAGACGAAGTGCCTGGGCATCACCGCAGATTAATTCGGAGCAGCTGTCGGCTATTGCTGCAGTGAGCAGTCTCAAATTAATTACCCCTTCCCCTTACTTAACCCCCAGTCTGCGGGCAGCAGTCCGACAGACAACGTAGAATAACGGTGTATAAATTAAGCCAAAGAATGTCACTCCAATCATCCCACAGAAGACCGTGATGCCAATTGCCTGGCGCATCTCTGCACCTGCACCACTGGCAATTATCAGGGGGATCGTCCCCAGAATGAAGGAAAAAGAAGTCATCAGAATTGGGCGCAGCCTCGTTTTAGCAGCTTCGATTGCTGCCTCCCTCACTTCCATTCCCTGATCTTCAAACTGCTTAGCAAATTCGACAATCAGGATTGCGTTCTTGGTTGCCAGACCGATCAAAACAACCAACCCAATTTGTGTTAAAATATTGTTCTCCTGACCAAAAATATATAACCCAAAGAATGCCGCGAGCAGACACATCGGGACAATTAGGATAATTGAGAGCGGTAAGACCCAACTCTCGTATTGAGCAGCTAAGAGCAAAAAGACGAAAACAACTGCTAAGCCAAAGGCCAGCGCGGCTGTGTTGCCAGCCTGCTTTTGTTGATATGACAGGTCGGTCCATTCATAGCCAAACCCCTCCGGCAGATTATCTGCAGCGATTTTCTCCATTGCAGCAAGCGCCTGGCCCGAACTCCGGCCATCTGCCGTATCCCCTGTAATAGCAGCTGAAGGGTAGAGGTTATAGCGCGGCACTCTGTAGGGGGCAGAAATCGATTGCGGAACCGCAAGCGATCCTAGCGGTACAAGACTACCCTCATCAGACCGAACTTTGATCTTTAGGGCATCCTCCGGTGTCAGACGATAAGGCGCATCTGCCTGAGCAGTTACCCGGAAAGTCCGGCCGAGATAATTAAATTCGTTGACAAAAACAGAGCCAATAAAAACTTCCAGGCCCGAGAAAATGCTCGTCAATGAAACGTTAAGTCGCTGAGCTTTCGCACGGTCAATGTCAAGGTAGATCTGCGGGGTGGAAGTCTCGAAGAAACTAAAGGTTTGCTGAAGGTTTGGATCCTTAGAGGCAGCGCCAACAAGTCCCATAGTAGCAGCGTAGAGTTCTGCCGGGGTGGAATTGCCGGTTTTATCCTGCACCATCATCTTAAAGCCGCCACCGCTGCCGATCCCACGCACAGGCGGCGGCGGGATCACAACAACAAAAGCATCGGTAATCGCCGAGAGTTCCTCACGCAGTTGCGAGAGGATCTGGTCGTAGGAAATTCCCTCTTCCTCACGCTTGGCAAAATCATCAAGCACAGGGAACATCCCCGCCGCATTAGTCGCATTAGTAAAAGTAGCGCCGTCAAACCCGGCAAACGACACCATATTAGCGATCCCCGGGACCTCAAGTATTATATCCTGTGCTTGTCTGACTACTTTCTCAGTCCGCTCAAGAGAGGAGCCCGGCAGCAATTTCATACCAACGATAAAGTAGCCTTGATCCTGTTGCGGAATAAAGCCGGTAGGAACTGCCGTCACAAGAAAACCTGCCAGAATAATCAGTCCAAGGTAGATCACCCCAAACAGAACCTTCACGCTCAGGACTTTAACGATCAAGCGCTCGTAGAAATTCTCCAGTTTTTCAATTACTGCGTTAAATCGTGCAAAGAAATACCCCAGTGGGTTACTAAGGAACCGCGCCGGCTGTCCTGAAGCTTCTGCAGGCTGATCTTCTGACGGATCCCCAGAGCTGCCTTTAGTTCTCCTCATCAGAATCGCTGCTAAGGCAGGGCTCAGCGTCAGTGTAACAACAGTCGAGAGCATCACCGATACAGCAATTACAACTCCGAACTGCTTATAAAATTGTCCGGAGATCCCACCCAAAAAGGCTGTTGGCAAAAACACTGCCACCAAGACCAGACTTGTCGCAACCAGCGCACCACTGACTTCTTTCATTGTCACCTGCGCAGCCTCTTTGCTGGACTTACCCCGATCGAGCTCCCGCGCCACATTCTCGACAACAACGATCGCGTCATCAACAACGATGCCGATCGCCAGAACCAACGCCAGCAAAGACAAGTTATTCAAGGAGAAATCAATACCTGCCATAAAGGCAAAAGTACCGATTAAGGAAACCGGGATTGCCACTACAGGAATAAGAGCCGCGCGGAACGATTGCAAAAAAACATAGATCACCAAAACCACCAGACCCAAAGCCTGCAGCAGCGTCCAGAGCACTGCATTAATCGACTTCTGCACAAACTCCGTCGGATTATAAGCGATCTCGTAAGTAAGTCCGGGTGGAAAATCAGCTGAGACCTCCTGCATCAGCTCTTTGACCGCATTAGCAGTCTCTAGGGCGTTACTGCCCGGCCGCTGATAGATCGGTACGGCTATTGCTTTATCTCGGCCGAGAAAACCACGTGTGGTGTAACTCTGTGCGCCTAACTCAACCCGGGCGACATCTCCGACTTTGACCAGGCGGCCATCGCCGCCGGACTTTACGATAACATCGAGAAACTCCTCAGTTGACTGTAATCTCCCCTTAGTTTGGACGCTCAATTCAAAGGCATTCTGCTGCGTGGTCGGTGACTGATTGAGAATCCCTCCGGCAACTTGTAGATTTTGCGCGCGAAGTGCGGCTACGATATCGCTGCCGGTCAGATCTAGTGATGCCGCTTTCTCCGGATCAATCCAAACGCGCATTGCATACTCCGAAGCACCAAAAAGACCGGTGTCACCTACTCCATTAATCCTGGCAATCCGGTCTCTGATATTTAAGACAAGGTAGTTAGCAATATAGGTCTGGTCATATGTCTGATCTGGTGAGTAGAGATTAACCACCATCATTAAATCAGGTGAGTTTTTTCTGGTGGTGACGCCGAGCCGGCGGACGGTTTCCGGCAGACGTGGTTCGACAGAGGCAACACGGTTCTGAACCAGCACCTGCGCCTGATCAATATCGGTGCCTAACTCAAAAGTGACAGTTATATTGGTAACACCGTCACCGGTCGATTGGGAGAGCATGTAGAGCATTCCCTCAACGCCATTAATCCCCTGCTCTAACGGTGTAGCGACTGTCTTTGCCAGTGTTTCTGCGCTGGCGCCGGGATAGCTTGCAACCACCTGGACTGTTGGTGGAGCGACCTCGGGATACTGAGAAACTGGCAAAGAAAAATAAGCGAGGCTTCCGACAAGTAAAATGATTACGGAAATCACCGAGGCAAAAATCGGCCGATCAATGAAAAACTTAGAAATATTCATTTTGGTTCTACTGTCTAAAGTTTGCGGCGCTCAGAGGGATTCAACAACACGACACTCCCTCTGCTAAGGAGCTACTCTTTGGTTTTCTGCTGATCCTTGCCGGGCAACTGAGCACTGGAAGCTGACAGCGGCTTTATTTTTGCTCCCGGCCGGATCTTCATCAGATTACCAGTGACAATCTGGTCCTCAGCGCTCAGGCCTGATTCAATTAACCGCAAGCCTTTAGGAAACAGGCGGCCCAGCTCAACGAAAGTACGCTCTGCTGTCTGAGTTTTAGGGTCAAATCTCAGCACGTATTTTCTCGACTGATCAGAACTGATCACTTTGTCAGGCACGAGTACAGCATCCTCTAGCTGCTTGCCCAGTAATCTGGCACGGGCAAACATCCCGGGTTGAATCACCTCGTTTTTATTTTTAAAAACAGCGCGCCCCTGAATTGTCCCGGTTGCCGGGTCAATCACATTATCAACGAAGTCCATCACCCCCTTATGCCGGTAGCTATCCTCATCAAGGAGCTTGACCTCCAGGGGGTTGGCGGTGTCTCTCGACCCTGGGCGGCTGCCCGAGAGGTCTAACCTTGTGTACTTAAGCAGCTCGGCCTCGCTCGCCTCGAAGTAAAAGTGAATTGGTTGCAGGCGAACGATTGTGGTTAGAACGGTCGCTCCCACTGCTCCACCAGTGATCAGATTCCCGACATTAACAAAGTCACGGCTAACCCGGCCAGAAATTGGTGCGGTCACCTCAGTAAACTCAAGCTCTAGCTTGGCATCATTTACCTTTCCCTGAGCCAGCTGAACTGCCGCAGCTGTTACCTGTTTCTCGTTAGCTCGGGTGGAATACTCTTCTTCAGAAACGGCCTTCTTGGCTCTGAGCTTCTCAGCCCGTCCAAGCTCAGTAATTGAGAGTTGATATTGTGCCTCGGCGCGACTCAACTCAGCTTCAGCCTCAGAGAGAGCAATTTCAAAAGGCCGCTGGTCAATAATAAACAAGACATCACCCTTCTCAACTCGCTGACCATCGATGAAGTTCTGAGCTTCGATGAACCCACTGACGCGCGCTCTGACGTCAACCTGTTCAGAGGCACGGAAACGTCCGGTGTACTCATCCCACTGCGTGACATCTTTTACTGTCACTTTCTCGACAGTTGCAGGAATCTTTCCTGTCTGTTGTCCTCTCTGTCCTTTGCTATCTGATTCACAGGCAGCTACACAAAGCAGAACGACCATCAATAAAATAATTTTAGGAAGATCTTTCATAGGTTAGGGTCTAATGGAGTCTGCCTCGGCAGTGAGGCTACCAGCAGAATCAGCTGTCTTTGTAATAGATGGTCGTTTAAGTAGTTCAGCGTTTAACAGCGGTGAGTATCCCCCGCCGAGCGCTTTAACCAAATCAACAGTTAACTCATAGCTGCGACCACGGGCCTGAGCAAGTTCCCGTTCAAAATTAAGCTGACGACTTTGGGCATCAACCACATTAAAAAAGCTAACGATGCCGGCCACAAACCGGTCGCGCGCAAGATCTGATGCTTGTCTGTAATGAGCAACAGTCTGCTCAAGCTTTAAAACACGCTCGTTATTACGCGCGATTGAATCTACCGCTGTCTTCACCTCGGTGAAGGCCTGCAGCACAGTAGCCTTATACTCAGCAGCCTCAGTCAGAAAATTTTGTTCAGCAGCACTGAGATTTGCCAGATTTGCTCCGCCCTGAAAAATCGGCAGATCAAAGCCTGGGCCCACGGACCAAGTCCGCGTCGAACTCTCATAGAGATTCCCAAAATGCTGAGACAAATAGCCAAAGGTAGCAGCTAGATTAAAGCTTGGGTAAAAGGCTGCCTCAGCGACACCAATCTGCGCATTGGCTGCGATTAGCCGCTGCTCGGCACGGGCGATGTCAGGTCTGCGTTCGAGTAACTCTGAGGGTAGAATTTTTGGCGGCAAGGCCGGTAAATCCTCTAGAGAAGTGGTCTTAACCTGGAAGTCTACCGCGTTTTTACCCAGCAGCACCGCAATTGCATTGTTGGCTGCGATCAGCTGCTGTGAAACCAATTCACGCCCAGCTTGCGCCTCGGTCAGCTCTCCCATTGCCCGGGCGTAGTCGAGCTGTGTTGCTTCTCCGGCTTCAAGCTGGTTTTTTACCAAGTCAGCGTTTTGTCTGCGGGTCTTAATAGTTGAATTTATTACCAGCACTTCCTTTTTAAGCGCCCGGTACAGAAAGTAGGTATTTACCAATTGTGCTTTCAGTGAAAGGTCTAAATTGGCGTAATCCGCGATGTTCCCCAGGAAACCAGCCTGCTCTGCCTCGATCCCCCGCCGAATCCTGCCCCAGATATCAAACTCATAAGAAAGTGAGAAGATATTCTGATAGAAGCTTTCATAGGCTCCCGGAAAAAAAGACCGCCCGTCTGAGAATTGCTGGCGCAAGAAGCTGAGATTAGCGGTTAAATCAGGGTAGAGGTCTGAACGGGCCAGCCGCAATGAGGCATAGGCACGTCCGATTCTGTGATAGGCCGCCTCAAGTGAGAGATTCTCTGCTGCTAGCTCGGCAATTAAGACATCGAGCTGCGGGTCGGCAAAGACTTCTTGCCACCAGTCAGACTTGGGAGCGATAGCTACCGCGGGGTCAGCTGCCTTCCAGACTAAGCTCTTATCCTCAGCCCACTGGTTTTCTACCGGCACCAGAGTCGCCAAATCGGGCCGCTTATAGCCTGGCCCAACCAGACAACCTGTACAGGTCAGAAGTAAAAAGCACACGATAAACCGACTGGATTTACTACAAAGTAAGGCGTCTCTCAAAATAATTTGCGTTAAAATGCTTGCAGACTATCTATTTGATTTTGCAGTAATTTTCAAATTTGCGCTGATCACAAACATGACAGATATCAATTAAAAAAAAGATTATTTAACTACAAGACCTCAAACGTAGTAACCTTACGCTCATTCACCGAACTTCGGTGACAAAATTTATATTTGGAGAAAATTATGTTGAGTTGGGCTGTTACCTTTTTTGTTATTGCGCTGATTGCTGGCGTTCTCGGGTTTGGTGGAATTGCCGGTTCTGCTGCTGGGATTGCAAAAATCTTATTCTTTGCCTTTATAGTACTATTTGTGCTTTCCTTGGTTATTCCTCGCCTCCGCGGTAAGGTATAAATTCTGCCATAGGGTGCCTGGGGAATTCCCTCAGGCGTCTACATATTAGATTCTCTTCAAAGCTGAAAATGAATTATTTACTAAAGTTACTACTACTACTCTTATTCCTGCTCAGCAGCGCGGTCTTAGTGCAAGGCGAGCTCAGGTCAATTCTTATCGTCCTTAGTTGTGCGATCGGCGTCTTACTGCTGTTAAGCTTTCTCACACGTAAAGCTCTAGATCCCGCTAGAATATTTACTCTTAAAGATTTTTAACTAGTGCCTGTCGTAGATGCGACCAGACTGAGAAAGGCTTATATCAAGGACTTGCAAGACTCCAGCATTTTAAATGCTAATTAGGGGTGGCTGCATAGGTGACCCCTAAGTCAAAAGAATGCCGCTCTTTTGCAGAAACCAACTTTCTGGCGCAAAATCTCCGATTTTCCTGAGTCATCTTCTGGTGAAAAGACAAAATAGGGCCTCTTAATAATATACTTTAACGATGCGATAGCCGCATTGCAATTAGTCGGGTTGGTGAATTGCAAGGGTTTTGGCCATTATTGGCTGAAACCTTTGCACTTCAGGTGTCAGATTTAGGCCCAAGCATTTCGCTTTATTATACAAAAGACTTTTTCAGCAGCGCCATAAATGACGGCTCTGAGAGTCTCCTTTTCTACCTCGCCAATAGGTAAGAATTTTTTGCGGGAGGCCTAGTTTCTGCGGAAGAAAAGACCTTATTTATTAAGGTTCTACCCGGGCCGCCATTCTCAACTACTAACAAGTTTCTCTAGTTCCTCAATTTTCACTACTTCTATCAGACCTGGGCTTGATAGCTTGAGAATTCCTCTGTCCTCTAATTTTCTGGTCAAGCGAATCGCAGTTTCCTGAGTGGTTCCTACCAAGCTTGCGAGTTCCATGCGAGTGATCGCTATCTTATAAATATCAGTGTTAAAATCATATTTAGCTAGATTTGAGCAGAGCTTTGTTAGAACGTAGGCGATTCTGGTCTCCACACTTTCATAGGCAACCATCTTCAAAAAGTCCTCTGACTCCTGCAGTTTGTTAACTGTAAACTCACTAAAGCTCTCATAGATATTTGGCTGTTTGACCAGTATATTTGCCAACTTTTCTTTAGAGATCTGCAGAACCAGACCATCCGTATTTGCCTGTGCGACAAAACCATTTTGGTTGTGAAACATTGCCAGAATCATCAGGTACGGATTTCCGGGTTCAAGAATATCAGTAATAATTTCCTTCCCCTTAGAGGTGTACTTAATCAAGGATAGTGTAGTGCTGACCGGGACAATCGCAGAAAGGTCATCCTCGTTCTGGTTAATGATCACCTCCTTTGATTTAACAGTCCTGTAGTAGGCATGCTCGCCCAGCTTATCTGCAAGCTCGGGAGTAATCTCTGAGAAAATATCCATGCCACCGATAAACTGAGCGGTTGTCCACTTATATTCGACACGGGCACGTGGCTTCTTGGCCTCAAAATGTGCATCGTCTGTATTGACCAAAGAGCTGAGTTGGGCAGGCTCTTTTGTCTTCGATTGCGCATTTAAAGCAAAATCAATTGTAATCTTCAGGTCAGTTTCCTGATAAGGTTTAAGGATATATCCGGCGGGATTAATTAGTTTCGCTCTGCCAATGGTTGCCTCGTCAGAATAAGAGGTCAGAAAGATTACTGCACAGTCTACGCCCCGACGCTTTAACTCTGAGGCAGCTGTGACACCATCAATGTCACCCTTGATATTAATGTCCATCAGAATAAGGTCTGGCTGATGCTCCTCAGCCGCATATATCGCGCTCTTGGCATTATCTGCTGTGGCTACTACCTGGTGGCCAAAACCACTGATGATCTCCTCAAGATCCATGGCGGTGATTGCCTCGTCTTCAACAATTAGAATTTTGCTCATGTTTTAGGCTTTAAATATTAAACGGTACCCGGTACCGGCTTCTTTCTTAAGTAATTTAGTGCGTCCGTCCAGCTGAGATGCCAGGCGGTAAATCAATTTACTGCCAAGGCTTGTGCCAGAAATAGAATTTGCTGCGTTGCCGATTCCTACCCCATTATCCTGATAGATTACGCTAATATATCCCAGCTTAGCGCTGATATCAACTGAGAAGGCCGGCTGGTCGATACCATCAAAGGCATATTTTACCGAATTTGTAATGATCTCATTACTGATAATACCGCAGATTATAGCTTTCTCGATCTCAACCTCGACCTCCTCTCCGGTGATCTTCAGCTCTACCTGAGTGTTCATGGTCATGCCCCTGAAAATCTCGTTGGTCAGGAAGCCCAGATAGGATTTGAGCACAACGCGCTCAAAGTTGGTCGATTGATAAAGATGCTCGTGCAGCAAAGCCATCGACTGGATCCGGCTGTTACAAGTCTCAACGACCTTTGCCAGCTTTGGCGACTCCGAGACCAGCTCCCGCGACTGCATACGTAAAAGACTTGAGATTATCTGCATGTTGTTTTTGACACGATGGTGCAGCTCGCGCAGCAAGTTGTCCTTTTGAGCCAATGTAGTCTTGATCTGTGTGCGCTGCTCGGTAAATTTGCGGTTTAGTTCATTCGCTGCATCAGATAACTTGCTGAAAAACAGGTAATTGATCATCGACAGGGCCACAGCAATTGTCAGACCAAGCAATGCAAACTCAATTACTACAAACAACAAATCCCGGATCAGCCTGTTTGAAGCTGAAATTGTCAAAAAATAGTAGGGGCGAATATCCCGGTAAGTCTGAAAGGATTTGATCGTAAACTTATAGTTTTTCTCATCCCGGATAATTTGGTAGATCTCCTCAGAATTATTATATTGTGCAGCATAGTCTGTAATATACTGAATAACCTGAGAATCTGTCGGGCCTGCCTCTGATGAAGCTTTGAGCGGATAAGTTCTCTCTGCAATCAGATAAATATTTGAATACTTAGAATCAAATTCCACATAGCGATTGATGTCAGCTATCCCTAGCAAAACAATTCTCTGCTGATTTAGAGTAGATAAGCTCCCGGTACAAAAAACAATACTGGGTTTATCAGAGACCGAGACCACTCTAAAGGGAATATCGTAATTATTGATTTTCTGACAAAGCAGCTCTTTATCGATATCGTAATTGATAATTTGTGCCGCCTCGAGGTTATTTGGGTCGTTAATCAGAATTGCGTTTCCATCATTTATCTTACTCAGAAACTCGGCTGAAAATTTATGCGCCTGAATTGAAGTAATGGTAGTCAGAATGAATTGATTAAACTTCAGGAAGTTCTGCTCGGAGACTTTTTGGTAACGCAGACCCTCATATTGCTGCAGCTTATTCCAATATGGCAAGTGAGATATCAGTGTAACAATCACCGAGATTAGGAGGATATTCAGCGTAGAATGAGTCAGAACCAAATTCCACCCACTCTCCAGCTTACGCACTTCTGTCCTGATGTAGCGCATTGAGACTACAAACAGATAGGCCGCAAGTGTGAGGATTACGATCGAATGCCAGAGATTTACCTCAAGAAACCCAAACCAGGCGGCAGTGAAGCTAAAATCCTTCCAGACGCTGTACACAGAAATAATGCCGATAGAGAAAAGAATCACTGAACAAGCATTAATGGCTGAGGACTTATTCTTAGCTGTGTACTTTGATTCCTTAATCGCCAGCGCAAGTCCAACCAAGGCGAGAGTCAGCAAGAGCTGCGCGGGAATGTTCCCCCGAATCTGAGCAACCGCCGGTAGAGAGCCCGCCAGAGCCAAGGCCACAAAGCCAAGTGTAATATTCAGGACAGAAAGAAACCGGTTAAATGCATGAAGCTTCGCCTCGTTGAGGGCGCAGTTAAGGACAATGCTGAAAACGACAAAGGCAATAAAGCCATCAGGCGCAAATTCTAAATTAGATGCGCCAATAGCTAACGATAGAATCAGAACAGCCGCAACGACTGCGCTCAAAAAAATACAGTAATTCTGAAGCCTCAAGTTTGTCATCATGCCTACTCTGGCTTGGCGCTGTGGGAATCGACAAAGTTCTGAGCAATCGCTTTGGCTTTATTGTCGATTTCCCTGATTACCGGTCTGGTATCCCGAATCAATGCACGCATATAATCCTGAAAGTCGACAGCGTTCTGATTAGAGAGCCCTGCCACGACCAGACGACTGGAGTTGGTCTCCAGATCATCAACCGCTTCACTACTCGGACTGGAGATAACCACGTCATAGACCCCAAATACAAAACCGGCAACATTTCTCTCGATAAAAACATCAGTCACAGACTGAAGGTGAAAAGACCCTTTTGATTTAATGAATACACCCTTATTAACGACTACATGGCTGTCGAGGATCCCATAACCATATTTGTAATGGTAGATGATTTCATAGATCAGCTTCACTGCGATAATAGCAGTGAGAACATTAAAGGCCCTGGCAAGCAAATTCCAATAAACAATGAAGAGGCCATCGCCGCCTATTGCCGACCCATCACGCAGCAAGTACTGGGATATTCCGTACAACAACAGCATGAAAGCATAGGCTGCAAACCAATAGAAGCATTCACGAAAAGGGCCTCTGGCACTAAGTGGAAATATTTTACGTAAGTTAACTGCCGCAGATTCCGAGCTTAGGTCATCTAACTGAGTAACGTAGAAAGGATCTCCTTCCTTAGCCTGATGAACTTCAGAAAAGTCATTTTGAACCTCAGAACGCTTAGAATATTTATCGGATTCGTCTGACATATTCAGCAGCTGTAAATTATTATCAGAAGGTTTTTCCTCATAACCGATCCTAGGCAGTAAAGGCTAAAGAGACCAAGCTGCACGTCCATCAAGGTTCTGCCCTGTTATCTGAGAAACCTCTGATAAAAGAATAGCAAGAGTGACAAGCAAAAGTGCAGAGCACGACGAGGAGAAAAACATCAGATCCACTAGACGTTATGCGCCTCCATAAACCACAGACCTTTCTCGACCTCCCGCTGAATCTCGGTCAGCAGGTCAAGACTCCCTTCATCTCCGGTCTCCGCAATCACGACCATCGCAGCACGGTTTCTGTTAGCCGCCTGAGCGAAACTGTCTGAGAGTGCGGTTAATACTGTAAAGTCCTGAGTGTCGTCCGGAAAATCCTGCAAGCCCGAGCTGGTGCCAACATGAGAGGCCCGTCCTTCCGCGTAACCGCCAAGTGTGCTGATCCGCTCAGCCACCTGATCGACTAAAGGAATCAAAGTTGCGTAGAGATCGTCAAAAAGCAGATGAAGCGGGTAGAAATGCTTGCCGCGCAAATTCCAATGCGCGTGCTTAGTAATGAGAGAGAGGTCAATTAAGTCAGCTAAAGTCTGATTATGGCTGGTGATGATCGTTGCCTTGTTTTCAGCAGCCAGATCAATTCTGGTAGAGTGTGGTTTTTTATCATTTTTCTTAAGCATGCGCTCAGAATAAACTATTAACAGGTGTTTATCCAGACAAACAGTATGATCTTGGTTTCAGATAAAATTACAGGCTCCGCTCTCCTGAACACCAGCATTAGCTAGCAGTTGCTGAGCAGGCACCCCCTCCTACTTCAAGAGAGCTTTGCTCTTTTGAAGTAACGTAATTTATGGTCACCAAATGAGTGACCCCTGTTGAACTCAATGCAATAATAACTTTTTTGGCACCCTCACATAATAAGAAGCGTTCCCGGGAGCAACTCTTGGGCAAACTCAATTAAAATTGCTGGCAGACCCGGAGTATCTGATTTACGGCATTATTGACTTTCTTAGTCAGACCTATTTGGTCAGAGTCAATGTCGGCGTAAGAACGATCCCGGCACAGAGGTCAGAATCAAGACCGTCGGAGACAGTCATTTCCGGAAAAGATTCAGCTTCGAACCTGATTTGTTCAAGAATTTGATCAATAAAGAATTTTTCTTTAGCCGGAGATTCCATCCTGTCAACGACATCAAGCAGCTCTGAGGCTGACTGAGAGGTCGCACCGCCTTGACCTTGCTTGAATCCGAACTTTTCCATACTAATTACCTACCAAAACTATTACAGCTGCAGAATATGGCCTCAGGGATTCTTGATCCTGATCATGACCGGCGGATTGCCGCATTGTTCTGAAACCTTAATTGGTTAGATGCAATCAGATAAGAACCTATTCAGATTTATTTTCGCATTCTATAGTTAACCAATGTTTATCGAACTTATCACTAACCCATTTATTGCTGGCTGCTATGGTCTGTTGATCGGCAGTTTTCTTACTGCCTGTATCTATCGAATCCCGTACGGCCGCCCGATGGGCCTGGCAAGCCTGGAAGCCGACGAGAAGGAACTCGAAGAGAGCCTCAAATCAATTGATAAGCCGAAGATAAATCTGCTCTATCCTAAACGCTCTTTCTGTCCGAAGTGTCAGAACCAGCTTAAGTGGTATCACAACATCCCATTATTTAGCTGGATCTTTCTACGCGGCAAATGCGCCTTCTGTAAATCAAAGATTCCTGCCCGCTATCCTTTTGTAGAGTTTCTTAGTCTAGCAGCTGCTCTTTCCTGCTATTTTCTGTTCTCAGGCTGGACTGCAATTGTAATCTATATCTTCTGTTGCGCGCTAATTGTGATCAGCTTTATTGATATCGACTACTACATCATTCCTAACGTAATCTCTTACCCCGGCATGGTAGTCGGCTTCTTGTTGGCAGCGGCAAATCAATTTTTTGACCTGTTCTCAGCGCCCTTAGCTCCTGATATTAAGTTTAGTTTACTTGGACTACTAGTCGGCGGGGGTTTTCTCTGGGGGATCTCAGAGCTTTATTTTCGAATCCGAAAGAAAGTTGGGTTAGGTTTTGGTGATGTTAAACTAATGGCGATGGTCGGCCTATTCTTCGGTCCACTTCATGTAATTCAGGCAATTTTTCTGGGTTCACTTGCCGGGTCGGTAATTGGTATAGCGCAGATCGTTCTGACTAAAAGAGGTGCTGCCCACCCACTGCCGTTTGGGCCGTATCTGGCGATCGGCACAATTATTTCGATATTCTCAGGTTATGATTTTATTAGATTAGTGACCATTGGATGAGTAAATTAAGCCTCACCTGTTATCTGATCATTTCTCTGCTTGGCCTCTGTGTGATGGTAGCGGCAGAAGAAGTTTTTAAGTGGCAGGACAGCGCAGGAGTTACACACTATTCTACTGATAAGCAAAAAGGCGCCCGGAATAAAGGGTCCGCAGCACAGCTACCGAAGATTACCAAGACCAAAGCGTCTGCTGCCCCGGAACCACTGAGCAGCTGTCGAGCCCACGGTGGTATCGATTGTGCCGTCGGTCGCGACAGCGATGGATCAGTGATCTGTAGCGATGGCTATAAGGACTCAGCCACCCGCTTCTTATTCCGCTGCCGTGAGACTAAGCTCAAGCTTGCAGAAATTATAAACGTTGACGATGCCACGGGACAAATTAGAGTCTTGGTCAAAAACGTGCGGGGAGTCGATGCTAAGGACGTTCTCGTTAAATATCGCCTGCGCCCGACAGAGCCATTTGTTGCAGTTGCGGACGG
>JAULKR010167452.1:0-24038 GCA_032356305.1 Prasiola linearis
CGGAGATTTTTGCGCCAGAAACTACGTTTCTGCAAAAGAGCCACGCTCTTTTGAATTAGGGGTTACTTATTCAGCAATCCCTAATCATTTTTTCCTTAGGCTCTCTTAAATGCTTTAGTTACGGTCAGACTCGATAACATTCCGGGGTTGACCTGTAGATTAAGGGTTGAAAACCTAGACTATTTAGCCGACTTAGATAGCGATTAAAGACCGAGGTAAGCAGAAATCTCGGCAGGTATCGTTTTGTCCTGTACCGAACGGGCAAGTTTTCTGCCGGAGACTAGAAGCGCTAGATTTGGGCTCTCGGAATCTGTTCTGACCTCAGTGTAGACCAGCGGGGTGGGGCCAATCTGTAAAGAGTTGCGGCGGACGAGCATTGCCTGACTCAGATCCGGCACCTCTACTTCAATTACAGCAAATTTAGGATTAACCTTCTGCTCATTGATCCTTAGCAGACAATCAATCTCAAGCATGACGCTGTGCTTATTGTCTAACTGCTGCTGATGATAAAATCGATTTTTTGTCAGCGATCCCATATCCGCCTGCAATTTTAATTGTTGATACAGGGAAGCCGAGATTTGCAGCTCATACTCCGGCTTTGCAACTATTCCGTGCGCGCTAAATTCGGGAGTGCCCTCGCCTTTGATTCCGATCGTGTAGAGGGTCTGGCCAGCAGGATTGATCATCTTGCGCACCCTGCCATTTCTGATGGCCAGATTTGGTTGGTCGAGTTCCGGAATCAGGTAGAGCGCTGAAGCCTTCCTGCTGAAAAAATACTGTTCGATCACAGCCGGCTGTTTTAGATCGGATAATTGAGCAATATCCCGGACTAAAAACTTTAACTCAATTTCCAACTCGGGTACTACTGTAGTTTCAAACATAGGCTTAAGATTAGCGAAGCCAGCTTGTTTGAGCCACCTACAATATAGTTCATTTATCCGGTCAAACAGAGTACGGGAGTCTGAGTCACCTAAGACTAAAACCTTTCCCTTCAGATATAGGTACTGGGCCTGAGCATTTTGTACTCTACATTACCTGCGTTCTCAGCAGGTCCTAATCTCAGGGGTCAAGAATTCCAATGTTCCGCAGACTGTGACAGGGCTGCTACAGGAGAGGCGCTGTTCTGAGTTTTCAGGGGCAAATGTAAATCCCGCGGCTATTCTGAGTGCACTGCTTGTGTTAACGTCCTACTTGTCCGGACCGCCAATCTTATAGATTATGAACAAACAATTTTCGATTGAGGACTACCGTAACTTCAGTTATCAGGCTCCTGAGATCAAGCCCTGCGCGGGCTCAGGTAGCATTCTAAGTTTCACTTATACCCTAGCTGGTCAGGCTGGCAGCAAGCCTATTGAATTTACAGAAGAGCTGGAATTTCCAGACCTAGACCTATCTCAGTTGGCTGAGAATGCAGCTTTCCGGCCCGCTGCCGACCTTCTGGCCTTGGTCTTAGGAGTTAGCTATTACAAAACTACTCTGCCGGACAATCTTGACACGAGCGCTCTGAGACTAGATGCCGGAATGTGCAGCTACCTCGACCAGCTATATTTCAATGGTTTACAGGAATTTGCCTACCTAAATCAGCTCCGGTTAGAACCAGAGACTGGCTTTAACCCGAACTCAGCCGAGCTGACTGCTGGCATCCCAATAGTAGGCCTCGACGCCAAAAAGATCCTTTTACCAGCAGGAGGTGGAAAGGATTCGCTGCTCTGCCTGGAGTATTTGCAGCAGTACTATCCTGATTACCAAATAATTCTGTTTACGCTGGGTGATAACCCTGTGGTGACTAAGTTAGCCAAAGCCCGCGGATTGGAGTTAATAAGCGTGGCGCGCCGAATCGATCCTCAGCTTTTTGCCCTAAACAAAGCCGGTGCCTTAAACGGTCATGTGCCGTTCTCCGCAATTCTGGCTCATGTCAGCGTTATTGTTGCGCTCGCCACCGGAGCACAATATATCCTGCTGGCCAATGAGTCCTCTGCTGATGAGGCAAACGTAATAGTCGACGGTGTCTCAGTTAATCATCAGTACAGCAAGACCTATGAATTTGAATGTAGTGCCTCTGAGATTATCAGAACAAAGGTTCACCCCGAACTGCAATATTTTTCTCTGCTCAGACCATTTACTGAGGTGCTAATTGCTAAAGAGCTAACGCGCTTTACCGCTAGTCTGAGCATTTTTTCTAGTTGTAACCAAACCAAAAAACTAGCTGCAGCCGGTAGTGATGTCTGCACGCAGAGATGGTGTACTAAGTGTGCCAAATGTTGCTTTGTCTGGGTACTATTTGCGCCTTTTGTTCCGCTAAATGACTTAGAGAAAATCTTCTCTTCAAACCTTTTTGCTGACGCTGATAACGATCGGCACTTTGACGAACTAGCTGGGCTTAGCGGGCAAAAGCCATTTGAATGTGTCGGTGAGCAACAAGAGGTGCAGAGCTGCTTAAATGCCCTTCGATCCAACCCTGAGTATATGGGCTCAGGCTATCTGTTAAGGATTGCAAATAAAGCTCTGCCAGCCGCTCAAGAGCTCAAAACTTTTTATCCCCTCCGCCGGGACCAGCAAATTCCTAAGGCCTTTTCTGCGATTCTGGAGCAGTTTGTAGAATGAAACGATATTTTTACGGAATAGGAAAAGAGAATCTAGCACTGATCAGATATCTCGCTGCTAAAGATCATACTGAGATTTTTTTCTGCTGCGATGACCAGGCGTCTGCTACCGGACTCGCTCAACAGCTAGAAGGTGTTAACTTTCAGCAGATCAAACCTGAGAGACTACGCGATGCAGAGCAGATTTTCATTGCTCCGGGGATTAGTATCTATCAGCCAAAAGTTCAGCAGCTACTAGCAGCGGGGATCTCTCTGCTATCACCTAATCAGTACTACTTTGACCACAACCAACAATCAAAAGTCTGTATCACCGGTTCCAAAGGTAAAAGTACGACTGCAAAATTATTGAGTGAACTTCTTGAGGCTCATCAGATCAAGACCTTGCTGGCTGGTAACATTGGCGAGCCATTAACTGCGCACATTGCAGACCAGAACGCAGTCGCCGTTATCGAACTCTCCAGTTATCAGACCAGCTTGTTGCAGCTTAAAGGTCATCTTGCGGCTGTAACCTCATTGTTTCCGGAACATCTTAACTGGCATTTAAGTGAACAACAGTACTACCGGGACAAATTAAAGATTATCAAAGGATCAAGAAAATTTGCGCTTTGTTCTCCGGAGAATATCGATCAGGGAGTGCCGGACACTGACGAATTACGGAACAGGGCAGGGCGACTTTCCCTGGCGCAGTATCAATCATCTCTGACAGGAAGCTACTTTGCACCACGCCACTTGAGAAATAACCTGGCTATCGCCCTTACACTACTAGCAGAAGTCCTTGCTGAGCATGGCCGGCAGATTGAGTCTGAGAAGGTAGACTCCGTGGTGAGAACCTTTTCTCCGCTGGCGCACCGTTTCGAACTAATCCATCAGTTCGGGAACAGCGTTTTCTACGATGATAGCATCTCAACCACTCCCGAATCAGCGATTGTGGCTCTTGAGGCAACCGCTGCTGACTACGACCAGCAGATAATTTTACTTGGAGGCTTTAACAGGGGCGTTCGCCAAGAAAAAATTGTTAACTATCTAAACGAACACCCCGGAGTCAAAGCAATCCTGATGCCTGAGACAGGTCCGCTGATTGCCGATGGCCTGAGTACTAATAATTTTGAACTTGCAGAGGGTCTGGAATCAGCGCTCAAATTAGTTAAAGAACAAAAAAACCTGGTCGAGAGCAAAACTGCTGTTTTATTTTCGCCCGGTGCTGCCAGCTATCACCAGTTTGCAAATTTTGCTGAGCGCGGCGACAAATTTGTCGAGCTAGTTCGGTGTCTATTTTAAGATAGCTTCTAGATCCAAAAAATGAAGTTCTTCAAAAACTTTATTTCGGATTAAGCTGCTCATCGACGTAAAAATCAAACCTGTGAACATCAAATTTTCCAAGGGTGATGTACTCGCTATACTTAAACTTCAGGCTTCTGTTTCTACCGCTCTGCGATACGCGGATTTTGCCTTTATTAATTGGGATACCTGTCTTATCGACAATTTGCCCATAGAATCGATCAACGATCGCCTTATCAGTAATCCCATACGGATTCTTCAGAAGATCTCTGGCATATTCGACTGCCTGATAGTATTCAAAATAGGCCCTGCCTACCTGAAACCCCAAATAAGAAGCGGTGCCAAAGATCAGCAAGAAAACTACGGTAGTAAATTTAATTCGTCCTGACTCGCTCATGGTCTTATCTTAGGGCTTAATCATCAGCTACGGCTAGAGTATTTTTTAGCACGAATGCTAGTACGGTTTTGCAGGAAAGGCAGAGAATCAGTAAAATCAGGTCTTTTGGATTGGTATTCGGATTTAAAGTCCAAGAGTTTTGGTCATTTCAGGCTTAGACATTTGCACTCCAGGCGACAGATTTAGTCCTAATCATTCGGCACTATTACTCCAAAGACTTTTTCAGGAGGCTCTGCCTGCTAAGCATCTCGCTAGTCAGTAATCTTGTTATTGAGTTTTTCCTGTTCCCAGTTCATTGCCAGCGAAAACTGTTGCTCGATTCTTTTTCTTAGCTGCGGATCATCGCTCTTTGTGATCAGATCCTTTTGCAGATCTTTAAGGTAATAGGCCTGATACAAATCACTGATTCGTTCTAACTCAGCTGGTTTATAGTAGTTCAAATATCTCCCAATAAGCTCGTTGACCTTCTTTTGATCTGAGTGCATTAGCACCTTGTGCAAAGCGTGAGTGCGACGAGCAAGACTACCATAAAGCAAAACGGCTAGTTCTTTGCTGTTTGAGTCATCTTCTCCGTCGATTCCGGTGGCAATTAAATCGCTCAGCAGCTTTTTGCCGAACTGGTCAGCGTATCTGATTCTGACCTGATGATACATCTCCTGGAGCCAGTTCTGGTTAGTTGGAATCACAAACTTCTCTTTTGGTTTGAGTAGTTCGAATACTCTTGCAGAATAAGACTCGCGGTCCCTTGCAGACCTGAACTGTTCCTGAATTTCAAGTCGAATTTTTTGTGCAAGTATTTCTGGGTCAAAACCATCGAGCATCAGCATCCCGAGATTTTCATCGCGCACTAAAAGCGAGAACTGATGAATTTCATCACGCATTGATTTGCCGGCAGTCAGCTGCTTGTAAAGCTTTTTAATAATCGGTAGGTAAATTTTGTATTCCCTAAATATCTCTTTCAAGAGTTTAAGTTTAGCAAGATCTGCTTTTTGCGGATCGCGGATAATTTGGTAGAGCCTGTTAAGCAAATCCTCAGGGAATCCCTCGGTCAGCGCAACTATTTGATCGAGAAGGGCTGAACTGATTTTCTCCTCATTCCTGATTCTTTGAAAGCAATTCCTAAATACACCAGCAGAGTATTCCTGACTTCGTTCCCAGAATGAAAAAAGTAAGTTAAATGCAAACTCAAGATTTTCCGGGCTATGGTCAGACCCGGTCAGCTCATTAAAACGGTTATAGATCTGCAAACCGTTGTCACTCTGATCATAAATCTCGCTGAGCAGGATACTGGCCGGCTCATAACAAACAGCAACAGTCTGGGTGAAGCCTTCTGGCTTACTCTCGGCACTTAGGACGCTTTGCTCCGTCTCGTAGAGATGAATCTGGACCGGACTGAGCGCCAAAAGCTGATCCGGCCCTGTTGCCAAGAAATCAAACCCGGCGAGTCTCTCTTCAAGGATAATCTTCTCGTAGGAGTGCGGTAGCTGCTCGACCAGCTTATAAAAATTTTGACCGTAATTCTGAACATAGGAAAAGGGAAGGTCTGCCAGCTCTGAGGCGGAACAAGTCTCCAGATGGTCCGTTAATTCCTGCGCTTTACCCTCTTCAAGTAGACTTTTGACCTGAGAGAGTGTTGCAGAATTTGAGTCTGACGCAGAGGTCTTTAATCGCTCAAGATCTATTTTGCTATTTTCCTGGCAGCAAACCAGCTGCATCAGCAAAAAACTCGAAGCCTCTTTCGGTCCGATTCTCGCCAGAAGACTATCGATATAATCAGCAAAACCAGAAAACCCGTAAGACACTACCAGCTTTTCCAGCTGTTCTCCGGGGAGCCTGAACAAAGGAAAGACGGTACCGAACAAGCGTCTGAATTCTGTTGTATGCTCAGGGACCACTACTTGCTCATCCGAACAAAATAGATTTGTTCGCAGATAGTCAATCAGCGAGCAAATTCGGGCGCCGGATTTGATCTGCTTTGTCTGCCAGTGCGATTTTTCGATCTTCTGACGGACAGAAAACAGATTTTGGTCCAGTAAAAAGTTCAGTGAATTTTCGGCTACTAATTCTGCAGCAGTAATTTCAGCCGGACTCGCCAGGCTAAATTCCGCCGCAAGGAAAGGATAAGCGAGCAGTTCGTAGTCAGTCCTGTTAAAGCAAGTTTCTTCAGTATCCAGATATTCTATATTTTCTGTTGAATAGTAATATTCGGTAAAATGTTCCCAGTGCTGGTCGACTTTCTCGAAGATGGCATCGGTGCTGACCTGCTGCCGCATTCCAAAACAAAGATACTGTAGCTGTTGCTCGTACTCAGGCGGATAATTTTGCAGAATTATCCATTGAGAAAAATCAATATTATCTTGTCCTGGTTCGTTTATAAAATAGTCTTTTAACTGGCTGTTAATTGCCGAGAAATCTCCACGACGATAAACTAAGTACAGCAAAATAATATTTTCTTTTCCCCGCAGGGTTTTAAAAACCACTTCTGCCTGCTGATAAAAGTTAAAGTTTTCAAGCAAGACTGCCAGCTCTCGCTTCTGTGCATCAGAGTAGCGGTCGATTTCGTCGTTAACAGATTTTAAAGACTTTTGGTCTTTGCTGTAGCGTGTGAAAACCAGTTGTTCGCAAAGCTTGACTGGTCGCTTGTCACTGAGAAAAAAGCTGAGCTGTGGGGCTTGTTCTTTTCCCGTCCTCTTGAGGATTTGAGCACGCAATTTGGGGCTCTCTCCCCGGTCTTTTAGCTTTCTGCTGTATTCCTCAAGGAAGATCTGCTCAGTTTGTTCAATTATCAAATTAAATGCTTCGGTACGGAATGAGTCAGTATGACTTCTGATCAGTGCAACGTAAGCTTTAAGATCAATAATTCTCTGGACGTTTACGTAGTCGTAGACAGCATTTGCTAACAGGCGGGCCTGACGGCTTAAGTCGGCCTTGTAGTCCTCATATTGCTCAGCATTCAAACAGGAGCTGTGCAAAGGGACAGCTGCGTGGTCAAGCCCCTGCAACTGTTCGATAATTGTTGTTGCACTGTAAGCTTTCTGCGCTGCTGAATCCACTATTTGAGGTTAAATCTAGTCATCTTTAGACTTGTCCGCTCTTTTACGCGGAATAATCAGAAGATCATATCCAATAAAAGGATGCTTCGCACGTAGATAATTCTTCAGATATCTGAGATATGAAGTTGAGATTTTAGTTGGCTGGTTAACAAAGGCGATAATCGTTGGCGGATTACCGGCAATTTGCGTGCCAAAATAGAATTTGACCGGACGACCCCGAAAAACAGGGGGAGTATTTTTACTGAAGGCACTCTCAAAAATCTTATTTAGTTCAGCCGTTGGAATCCGCTTTTTGCCGCTCTCGAACACAGTTTTTGCCATCGTCAGCACTGACGGACAGCGTTTTCCGGTCAGTGCAGAGATAAACAGCACAGGGGCAAATGTGCAGAACGAGAGTTTCTCACGCAAAGCAGTCTCGTATTCTTTAGCACTGCGGTGATCTTTTTCTACAGCGTCCCATTTGTTAGCAACGATAATCAGCCCCTTTCCGCGCTCGCAGATCATGCTGGCCAGCTTTGCCTCCTGATCGGTCGGGATGCCCTGTGTTGAGTCAACTACTAGGACAGCGACATCACACTCAGCGATCGCGCGCAGTGATTTAAAGCTAAAGAGCTGCTCAAGAGACTCATCTTTAATGTTCTTTTTCTTACGCAGTCCGGCTGTATCAATTAACAAGTATTCCTGACCATCGCGGACTAATGGGATTCGCAGGGTGTCTCTGGTTGTTCCGGCAATATCAGAGGTGATTGCCCGGTCCTCGCCGATCACTTTGTTAAGAAAAGTTGACTTGCCGGCATTAGGTTTACCAAGAATGGCTACCCGGATATCGCTGCGCTGGCGGTTTACTCTTACCTCCATCTGGTCTTCACGCCCGAGCAATTTCCAGACTTTTTTGACCAGCTCACGGACTCCCTCGTTGTGTGCAGCACTAATCTCGTGGATCTCATCAATGCCCAAGGAATAAAACTCTGTGACGTTGAGCTTGCTCTCGGCCTTCTCTGATTTGTTTGCGACCCAGATAACCGGCTTTTTGCTGTTACGCAACAAGCTGGCAAGCTCGTAATCATGCTGGTGCAAGCCATTTTTAGCATCCAGCACTGCAATAATCAGGTCTGCCTCATTAATTGCCATTCTGGTCTGGGTAGCTACTGCATCTGCGAGAGTGGCATTCTCCTCGCCCATGATTCCCCCGGTATCAACCAGGCAGAAAGGGTAGAGGTAGTTATTTAACACCACATAATTACGGTCACGAGTAACCCCGGCTCTATCAGCAACCAGCGCAATTTCGCGTTTGGCAATCAGATTAAAGATTGTTGATTTGCCAACATTTGCCCGGCCGACGATCGCAATCAGCGGTAGTTGATTAAGGCTAGTTTTCATTTTGACTGGATAATTTTAATTGTTGCTGACGCAGCGGCTTGCTGTGAAATCTTTTTAGAGGTTCCCTCTCCCTGACCGTAGGCCTTATCCCCAATCATCACAACTGTAATGAAATGCGGGGCATGGTCTGGTCCACTAGATTCAGAGAGCAGATATTCCGGCGGATCCATGCTTTTGATATGCAGTAATTCCTGGAGTTCAGTTTTAGGGTCTTTCGGTTTAACATTAGCAGAGAGCTGGCCAAATATCCGGATCGCCGAGCCAAAAGCGGTCGAGAAGCCGGCTTCCAGATATAGAGCACCGAAGACGGCTTCTACGATATCAGCAAGAATTGAATTTTTCTCAGAACCGCCGCTGTTGCGCTCCCCGGGACTCAAATCAATTAGTCGCCCTAACTCAAGCGCTCGCGCAATTCTTGCAAGCGACTCAGTGTTAACCAGAGCAGCCCGCATCTTTGAGAGCTCTCCCTCCTTCTTATCAGGGTACTGATTAAAGAGAATATGCGCGACTGCCAGATCCAGCACGGCATCACCGACAAACTCCAGCCGCTCATAATCCTCATTCTTGTTGTGCTTGCGCGCTGACCGATGCGTTAAAGCGGTTTTGAGCAAATTGAGATCTTGAAATCGGTAGTTCAGGGCTGTCTGTAAGCGGGCAATCTTTCTGGCACTGATTGGCACCGGCAAATCCGGGGTGACTGGCTCAGAGGCGTCGTTAGTCATAGTTCTAGCGTAGTATTTCCGAGTCTGCGGACTCTTTTTTAAAACAATACCAGATGAGAGTAGTGCTTTTACAAATACTATCGGAACAAGTTTTGCAAAATAAAATCTTGCAGAAATTGTCGGCTCTGGAAGACGTAATATACAGAGAATGGGGAGTGGTAGTCAAACAGGTGGGGGAGGGGGTGTTTGGCAAGTCAGATACCTCTGGCGTCTTCGTGCCCAGGGAAAGGGACTAAGTCTTTAGTGATGCCGGAGTGGCAATTCCTGTGAGTAAGGAAATAAAGTGTCATTGTTTTCGGGTGAGCGTGGGGGCGGTCAGGAGGCGCGTGAGCTCGGTGTAGTAAGGAAGGGGTCGTTCCTTAAAGTAGGGAAGAGAAATGTCAGAGTTTTCTGATGATCGTGTTCCAACAGGACACTTCTTTCTTTTTTGCTGAACCTTCGTTCAGAAAAAAAGGTGGAGAGGTGTCCCTTGACTCTGCTGGTTTGAGCGCCGCTCTGATGAGGCTGATGTTCTCGACCTAGTGTTTTTCAGCCTCATCCCCTGCAAGTAGCTAAACTCATCCCCTGCCACACCAAGCACAAGTCAAGGGACATTTCTCCCCGGTTTTTTGAGAACGAAGGTTCTCAAAAAGGCGTAAGAAGTGTCCTGTTGGCACACGATCGTCAGAATGCTCTAGCCCGACTATTCAGCTAACGAGGGAACAAGCCCTCCGGCACCACTCCGACCGCTGAAGCCCCCTGTTGGCACACGATCATCAGAAAACTTTGGCCCGACGATTCAGCTAACGAGGGAACCCCCCCCAGCCACCACCACCCAACTTTTCTGCAACAGAATCAAACCACAGAACATCGAAACAACAACTAATAGCTTCTAATTTTCCATCCTCATGTACAGCATCCCCCAGCTAGCAGACTTTATGATCAAACACGATTCCTCAGATCTTTATCTTAATGTCGGACGTGCGCCATCATTTAAGATTAATGGCGAGATTGTACCGGCGGGCGAGGAGATGATTACCAGCAAATTGATTCATAGCTTCTACAGCGAACTTCTCAGTAAGGAGCAACAGGAAGAGTTTGAGGCAGAGAAAGAGTTTAATACTGCTTTTGAATTCCCTAAAGTTAGTGGCCGCTTCCGATTTAATTTTTACTGGCAGAAAAACAGTCCGGCGATTGTGGTCAGAAAGATCGAGACAGAGATAAAAACTCTGGCTGAATTAAAACTGCCAACGATCTTAAACGATGTGGTGATGGCAAAGCGTGGCCTGATTCTTGTTGTTGGTGCAACTGGCTCAGGAAAGTCCACATCGCTTGCAGCAATGATTGACCACCGCAACAGAAATGAGGCCGGGCACATTATCACAATTGAGGATCCTGTAGAATTTGTTCATCAGCATCAGAAGTGCGTAATCTCACAACGTGAGGTGGGCGTAGACACCTTAAGTTTTAAGGCTGCTCTGAAAAATACGCTGAGACAAGCACCCACTGTTATTCTACTTGGCGAGATTAGGGACGAGGAGACGATGGAATATGCGATGAACTTTGCTGAGACCGGGCATCTCTGCTTGGCTACTCTGCATTCTAATAACGCAGATCAGGCAATGGAGCGCGTGATCAACTTTTTTCCGGCAGAGCGTCATGCTCAAATCTATATGCAACTAAGCTTAAACCTGAATGCAATTGTTAGTCAGAGACTTGTCAAAACAGTTGAAGGTGGCAGAGCCGCAGCAGTGGAGATTCTATTATCCAGCGGTAGAATCAGAGATCTGATTAAAAAAGGAGAGATTGAGTCTCTTAAGGAGACAATGACCGCCAGTAGTAACGTTGGTATGCAAACATTTGACCAGGCGCTGATTGCGCTCTATCAGGATGGCCGGATCAGTCTAGAGGAAGCAATGACTAATGCTGATAGCGCCACTGATATGAAAATCAAGCTGACTTTACAGAATGCCAAGTAGGGGTAGCTTTAGCTAGAAAAAAGCCTTTGCTGATAACTTTTACTTTGATTCCGACCAACCAGTAGCAAAACTTAAGATTGCGCCCGAACTGGCGAGTTTGCTCCCTGGAGCCGGTGGGCTTCAGAAAATTGATCCCCGTCTGCTCGTCTTTCTACAGAACAAGATCTGCGGCTGTCTTACCACTCATTATTTGCCGTTCTTGCCCAGTTAAATTATTCTGAGTTATCAGTGAGTATTGAGCATTTAGTCAGAGAAAATATTAAGGCGCTTAAGCCTTACCAATCTGCGCGAGGTACATATAATCAGGCTGGGGCAGTGCTTCTTGACGCAAATGAGAATTCTGACTGCCCGCTGAGCGATGCTGGTGGGCTTAATCGCTATCCTGACCCTAATCAAACTAACCTTAAAAATAAGCTGGCAAAGCTGAAGAATTTGAGTGCCGGGCAGATTTTTCTGTCTAATGGTAGCGACCAGGCTATCGATTACCTGATTCGGATTTTCTGTGAGCCTCGGCAGGATAAAATAGCGGTCTGCCCCCCGACCTTTGGCATGTATAAGGTGGCAGCTCAGATCAACGACGCTGAGGTGGTGACTGTTAAGTTAAAACCTGATTTCACTTTTGATCTTACAGCTTTTAAAGCAGCAGACCTGACTGGCGTTAAACTCCTCTTTATTTGTTCCCCGAACAATCCTACGGGAAACATCACGATCTCCCGGGAAGCTCTCAGAGAGGTTGTGCAGAAATTTACAGGAGTTGTAGTTGTTGACGAGGCCTACATAGACTTTGCGCATGAGCATAGTGCTGTTGGCTTACTCTCAGAATTTGCTAATTTGATCATTCTGCAAACCGCTTCAAAAGCCTGGGGCCTGGCGGGCGTCCGCTTCGGAATGACTTACGCCAACGAGGAAATTATCAGGCATCTTAACAATGTAGCGCTGCCGTATAATATACCGACGCCCACAACAGAGCTTATCGGCAAATTTCTGGATGGACCGGTAATAGAATTAGCTCAAAGCGCGCAAATAATGACAGCGCTGAGAGATCAGCTAGTTGATAGTTTAGAGGGACTCAGTTGCCTTAAAACTGTCTTTCCAAGTGTCAGTAACTTCGTACTCGCTGAATTTAGAGTTTCCGCAGATCTAGTCTACCAGCATCTTTGCGCTGAGAAAGTAGTTGTGCGTAATGTTTCCGGCCAATTCTCAGGCAGAAATATGTTGCGACTGACTGTTGGCAATCAAGAAGAAAACCGTCAGCTTATTCAAGCCTTAAGAAGCTTTGCTTAAATACTGAGTTCACGGTAACAAGCTATTATGTCCCAACACCAAAGTCCCAGACACGCTAGATTATTAGAGCCTGATGCGATGTTTGAGGCCTTGAGGTCTGACTTTGATCTCAGGGCGGTCAGGATGCCGAGGCTTGACGCTGCCGGGCTGACAACAACTAATATTATTCGGGCCAATCCTACTGCTTTAGTGTTGTGCAGGGGAGATATCTTTCAGGTATTCTCAAAAGCAATTAGCTCTCAGAATGTGGCAAAGATTAGAGTTAATTCTAATCTATCGCTTATGCAGATCTGTACCCATCACAAAGCAACAGTTGCGGTGCAATTAGAAGACCGGGCGATGAAGAGTTTTTTAGATAGTTTTGCTACTGACGATGGTCTTAAGCTTTTTGAGCTTGATCCTGAGGAACTTGGAACCGTTAGCGGTGAGTACTGCCGGGGAGCGAGGGTTCATGTCAGTATCGAGCAGGTAGCAGACAAGGAATCAGTCGGAGTCTATGATTTTTATCCGACTACTGAGAATGGTGAGAAGTAGAATCCTATTTAATGTATAGCTGTAAATTCCTTTCATGTGCTCGACTTAAGTTAGGTTTGCTGCCCAACCGGCAACCGGCCGGCAACTGCTCACCGGTCAGATGTTTCTATAAGAACTGCATGGGTAGCAAGCAGGTCTTCAAAACTGATTTAGCTTAGTTTCTAAAATGTTGCAGACACCAGAGATTAGGAGAATCCTTTCCAAGACAGAGCTGCGAATGTTTTTAGCAGGTGAACTATCCCATCCAGACATAGTCTTGCCGCCACCGGCGGCTAAGGTTCCGGCGGATCTCACTAGGCAAGCCCCCGGTGCCTTAATAGCTAGCGGTGAACAATTATCTAAATTATTTACTGCCGCGTTCACTTCCGGTGACGTGGTAATGGTCAGAGCAAATACTAGTTTAGGGCTGGTGCAAATTTTTAAGAAGGACAGAAAGATTTATAGTGTCCGGGCCAGAGACGCTGACTTAGAACGCCAGGTTTGCAACTATCGGACTGCGGAATCTCAGAGTTTGCTCGAACTGCAAGTTGGAGAGACTAATGAACTAGTGCCGGGAAGAGAAACTGGTGGCAGAGAGGTTCTCGTCGAGAGGGTTCAGGTTCTAAAGAAAGAGGCAGGGGCAGAATTTGATTTCTTGCCACTGTTTCGAATGGTTTGACTAGGGGGGTGCTGATTAGTCAGCTAGAAAGTTAGTTCCTCCAGGCGTCGGCAGGCCTCAGCAATCTGATCTGGCTGACCAAAGGCGCTAAAGCGTACATATCCTTCACCAGCATTGCCAAAACCTGCCCCCGGAGTGCAAACAATCTGTGCTTCCTCAAGCAAATAATCAAAACTCTCCCATGATGTTTTACCGGGAATCTCAGCCCAGATGTAAGGGGCATTCTCGCCGGCAAAAACGTTGAGCCCTTTGGCTTGCAGGACAGATTTAATCTGCTCGGCATTAGTCATAAAATCTGCAATCATTGCTTTACAGGCAGCAAAACCCTGCTCGGACAGAGCGGCGATCCCGCCGCTCTGAATAATTGGACTGGTGCCATTGTAGAGCGTATTGCTCGCCCGCACCCAGTCAGCGCGTACACTTTGACCGTCAGCAAACTGCAGAGCCTCAGGAACTACAGTCCAGCCCAAACGAACGCCCGTGAAGCTGGCAAATTTTGAGAATGAATTCATCTCTAGTGCGACCTTCTCGGCTCCGGGAAGATCGAAGATCGAAGTTGGCAGTTCAGAGTCCTGGATAAAGAGACTGTATGCAGCGTCGTAGAGAATAAATGCATTATTTTCAGTCGCGAACTGCACTAATTTTTGCAATTGATCACGGGTGGCAGTTGCTCCGGTTGGATTGTTGGGGGAGCAAAAGAAAATCAGATCACAATCTTTAGCCGCACTTAGTTCAGGAAAAAACCCATTCTCAGCTGTGCAAGGCAGGTAGGTAATGTCTGAATACTTCTTCTCTTCCGGAATATAATCACCGCCGATTCCTGCAATCACACAGGCATCAACATAGGCCGGGTAGACCGGATCCTGCACAGCAATTCGGTTATTCTTACCGAACATCTGCACCAGGCGCCCGAGATCACATTTTGCGCCGTCGGAAATAAAAATCTCAGCAGGCTTAAACTTACCGGCATAGAATCGCTTGCTTATCAGAGTCTGTAACTCTTCCAGACCCTGATCGGGATACCCTGAATACCCTTCAGCAGTGCCCATTGCTGCAGCTGCCTCAGCTAATCCGTCTGCTAACACTTTCGGCAGAGGTCCGGGAGTATCACCAATCCCCAAGGAGATCACCTGCTTGCCGGGATTGTTTTTGACATACTCCTGGCGTTTCTTGGCGATCACCGGGAACAGGTAGCCAGCAGGTAACTTGGCTAGATTAGGATTGCGTTTAGTCATAGATAAGAGCTTTGAAAATCCCCTTTAGTTTAGACCCTGTGCTGAATTTAGCCAAACGCTTAGCAGCGCCAGTTGAGCGTCAAACCGCGCAAAACACAGGAAGCACAGTTATTAAGGACATAGAAATAAGTCAGCCTATGGAAGGATACTAAGGCAGCGCTTTCTTCCCATAAACGACGGTAATCAGTAAGCGCGGCCCCAAAGCACGATTGCCCAATACCTCCGAGTCTGTAACTTACTGTATTTGTTAATTAAAATTGCGGAGGCGCTCAGGGAGTCATTTTCAATAAAATATTCTACCCAAAAGCTAAACCTTTGTGGCTTACCCTACGAACTAGAACCTAGAGATTTAAGCGACGTTTAGCCTGCTTAGATAATCATAAATATCCATGAAATTTCTTAAATTATCTTTGCTGATTAGTCTTGTTTGGACAGCTACGCTTTGCGCGCAGGTTGATCCTGTTCAAAACTATTATATTCCGAACCCTGAAGCTAATACTTTGACAGCCCTCCGGGCGATTGTTCCTGCTACTTGTGGTGGCGGGCTGAGCCTTCCCACTTTTTGGGACTCTTAAAACCCACTTAAAGACTAAGAATGGCGCTTTTGCTATTCTTAGATTTATTAGGAGAAAGAAATGGGTAAAAAACTGAGCCAAGAGGTAAAGTGTGAGGCGATTAGAATGGTCGAGGAGCAGGGTATGAGGCTAGCACAAGTCTCTGCTGACCTAGGGATTGGCCGAACAACACTCGATCGGTGGCTTAAAGAGTAAAGAACCAAGCGAGGTGATGGTTTGAGCCTCAGTGAGCAACCGGATCTAAAGGCGATGGCAGAAGAGATCCAGATTTTGCGTGCAGAGAATGACCTTTTAAAAAAAGCCACAATGTATTTTGCAAAGCAATCAGAGTGAGGTGTGGCTTAATAGCGGAGCAGTCTGGTGGAGTTCTCAGTTTAGAGCGGAGATTAGACGTTTTAAAGGTTCACAGGTCGAGTTATTACCGCTGGAGCCGCTCTGCTTTTGAGCCTAAATTAGATGCTGACACAGAGATGAAAATGACAGTGCTAATGAAAAGGTTATTTCTGGAGAGCCTGAAACCTTATGGTGTGCCACGAATGTGGCACGCTTTATTGCAAGAAGGTTATGCTTGCAGCAGAAGACAGGTCAGAGAAATGATGAGAAAAAATCAACTAGTATCAGTTTATAACCGAAAAAAGCAGTTTATGGTGACAACTGATTCAAGGAGTACCAGAGTGCCTGCGAAAAATCTTTTAAAAAGAGATTTTACTGCAGATACTGTCAATCAGAAATGGGTTGGTGATGTTACCTACATCAAAACAGGTGAAGGGTGGTTATTTTTAGCTGTTGTAATCGATTTATTTTCCAGAAAAGTAGTTTGGCTTTGCAATGGGAGAGAATAACGATGCAGCTCTGGCTTGTAAGGCATTTAAAAGGGCTCTGATTAGAAGAGGTCACCCAAGGCATCTAATTTTTCACTCTGACAGAGGTAGTGTTTACGACAGCAAAGACTTTAAGTCTTTGCTTATCGTAAACCAGGTTACACCAAGAATGAGTCGCAAAGCAGATTGCTGGGATAAGGCTGTAGCAGAGAGCTTTTTTCAAAGCCTGAAGATTGAAGAGGTGTACCAAAAAAATACAGCTTGAAACTCTCAGCTCTGGCAGGTATCACTAACTGGATTGAGAACTTCTATTACTCAAAAAGGATGCATACTTCAATTCAGTATTGCTCCCCAAATGAGTTTGAATTGATGCATACGAAAGATTTATGTGGGGTCAAATAGTGCCACTAAGTGGGAAGCTTCTCAGTAACCCCTATTTACTCAAAAGCTGAACAACAAAATCAAGAATCAACTAAGGTTAAGAGCGCACTTCACCGAGTTAAAACTAATCTAAATTATTTATTGGTTATTTCTATGTCATTACCTTCGTCTTTGCGAAATCTCTGTCTACTTGGTTTAGTTTTGATCGGTACTTCTGTGTCTGCCCAGCCAGGTTCTCTAACCCCTGCTCCGGAAGACCTCTATCGCTTGCCAGGGGCTAACTGTGCAGAGCTGGAGGGTGGCTTTAGCTCAGGTAGAATTTTAGCAGGCGAAGCATTTATCAGCTACCAGGCAGAACTGATTAATATTGCAGGCAGTTTGGCTGAGGCAGACCGAGAAATTATCCTTCAGTCCGGTCTTGTCAGTGCATCTGAGGACCTAATTGAGACTGCGCCAAAACTGCTAAAAAAGTATAAAAAGAAGCTGCGAAAAATTAAAAAGAAGGTTAAAGCCACGGCTGCTAAGAAGCGCAAGAAAAAGCTCAGAAAAAAACTAAAAGCACAGCGTGCTGCAAAGAAGTTGCTGGAAATTGAAGTAGCTAATGCCCCTCAGGTGGTTTCGGTCGCAGAAGCCAGGCTTGCTGCACTCAGTAACGAGAAGGTCGCTCTAAACGCGGCATCAATCGAAACGGCGGATCAGAAAGCTACCGCAGACCCAAGCTGCCTAGCATTAGCCGGTAATTTACCGCTGCCAGGAGCAACAACAGTTGAGAATAGCTATGACGAAATCTCCGATCTTGGAGAGCTGGTGCTCAACCGGTCTTATCTTGCTTATTGCAAGCCAAAGCTTTCGACCTTCTCAAGCCTCTGGGGAACTTTCGTCTACACTGATGATTCAAGTCTGTGCTTAGCGGCTGCTCACGCCGGAGTCCTATCCTTGGTGGAGGGTGGCAATGTAAACGTTAAATGGATTCCCGGGCAGGAATCTTATCTGAGTTCTGATCGAAACGGGCTTCAATCATCGGGTTATTCTGACTGGGAAGCTTCAATCGTTTTTGTCAGTCTGAACTCAGGTGAGGAAGTACGGGATTAGGGGTTGCTTATTTAGGGCCTGCTGAAAAAGTCTTTTGTGTAATAAAGCTCGATGCTTGGGTCTAAATTTAAAACCCCTGCACTTCACAAACCCGATTAATTGCAATGCTGCTATCGCATCATTAAGGTATATCTTCAGGAGGCCCTAAATTTGTCTTTTTAGCTTAAAAATCGGAGATTTTTGCTCCAGAAACTTCGTTCCTGCAAAAGAGCGGAGCTCTTTTGCAATAGAGGTACTTATTCAGCGACCCCTATTTAGCACCCCCTAGGGGACTCGACATTTCATTTAAGTGTGACGGTTGCTTTTGTGTCATCAGCTTTGACTGTTAGCACTGATATCGCTAGCTACTAAATCTGGTCGGTATAGTTCGCCGCAGCAAATAAACTCAGCGGGCCCTGACTTATAAATGCAATTGTCATTCTGATTCCAGCTAATACTAAGATCACCACCCAATAGTTTCACCGTGGCACTGTCATCAACGTGACCCAGGCGAACTGCTGCTGCCAGCACTGCACAGGCGCCGGTACCGCAGGCCATTGTCTCACCACTTCCGCGCTCCCAGACGCGCATTTCGATTGTGTGGCGATCGATGATTTTAGCAAACTCAACATTTACACCCTCAGGGAATAATGAGTCCGAACTTAATTTCTGACCGACATCCCGTAGTAAGAGATCCGTTATTTTTGGGACAAAAATTACACAGTGCGGATTGCCCATTGAGAGAGAGTATAGCTGATACTGCTTACCGCCGACCTCGTAGACATAGCCAAAGCTGTCATTGGCAGCAAGGCTGACCGGGACATCTTCTGGCGCAAACATTGGCTCTCCCATGTTAACTGTGACGTTTTTAACCACAGCGCTCTCTACCTCGAGTCTTAGAGTTCGCGGGCCCGCCAATGTTTCAATGTTTAACTGCTGCTTATCTGAGAGTCCTTTCTCAAAAATAAATTTACCCACACAACGAATTCCGTTGCCGCACATCTTACCTTCGCTGCCATCAGCATTAAATATACGCATCATAAATCCGCCGGCTAAGGTCTCATTCAGCACCTGCTGCTGACCCGAAATCACTATTAAACCGTCGCTGCCGATGCCGAAGTTTTGGTCTGCCGCATATTTTGCCAGCTCAGGTAGATCATTAAGGGCAGAATCTTTGTCGTAAATATAGATGTAGTTATTACCCAAACCATGCATTTTACAGAACTGAACTTTACGCATTGTATTCATTTAGTAGTTCATTAATAAATTGGCTACTGTCCTGCCGAATGCGGGAGGCAACAAGTTCATTATCGGGAGTGACCACTAGCTCAGTGGGCAGCAGGCGCAGGTTGTAGCGTGAGCTCATTGAGTAGCAATAGGCACCAGCATTAGCAATCGCCAGCAGGTCATCAGCCCTTAGCTCAGGCAGTTCTCTGCGCGTTGCAAAATTGTCGCCGGTCTCGCAAATATTTCCGACTACGTCATATGTGAAGTGCTTGGCTTCAGAGTTAGCCGATAGGTTATAGATTTGGTGGTAAGCGTCATAGAGGACAGGGCGGGGGAGATGATTAAAACCAGAATTAGTGCCGGCAATCAGGTAGCCAGCATTGTCTTTAACATTACTGACTGTCGTCAGAAATACACCGCTCTCAGCAACCAAAAATTTGCCCGGCTCCAGATACAGGCTTAAATCTTTTTTGTATTTAGCATTAGCTAAACCGATCTTTTCTTTGAGGGTCTGACCAAAGCTCTCGTAGTTTATCTCTTGCTCTTCCGGGTGATAAGGTACAAATAACCCACCACCAAAATCCAGGAATTCCAAATCAGGGAAGTCTGCGGGTTCGGCGATCCTAAGGAGATTATCTACTGCTCTGAAGTAATCCGCTTGGTTTTTAATGCCTGAACCGGTGTGAATGTGCAGACCAACAACTGTGAGCTGAGACTGCTGACAAATATCAATGACTTCAGGAATCTGACTAAGCAGGATGCCAAATTTACTGACCGGCCCACCGGTCTGGATTTTAACGTGGGCCCCGGCAACCACATCAGGATTTATACGCAGACATATTTTTTGACCCGGGAATAGCTTGCCAAATTTAGCAATTTCGCCGGTAGACCCAAGATTAAATAATACAGCCTCGTCTTTTACCTGCATCATTTCAGCCTCTGTCAGGTTGTTGGCGGTATAAATTATATTAGCAGGCTGACAACCTAGTCTTTTTGCCAAGATTATCTCTTCCGGGCTGACAGAATCGATGCCTGAGCCAATTGCCAGCAGGTGTCTGATTACATGCGGATTAAAGTTTGCCTTCATCGCATAGTGAATCCTCAGGCCGGGATAGTCGACCGCGTTTTTTAACTGTTCGTAGCGCTCACTAATTTTATCTAAAAAGTAGACAAAAGTCGGTGTCTGATACTGCTCAGCTGCGTGCCGTAGTAGTCTTGACCGCTCCTCAGATAATTTCATCAATTAGTTCCTCAAAACTGTAAAATCCGGTTTTACCAACCAGCCACTCTGCTGCCACTACCGAACCCAGGGCATAACCGCTGCGATTGCGGGCAGCAACTTTTACGCTGACTGTTTCCGCCGGCGAGTCAAAGAATACCTCGTGCATGCCCGGCTCACTACCGGTCCGCAGGCTGGCAAAATGGATCTCATCTGCTGCAGGTTTGCGGTCGAGTTTGTCAAAGACAGCGTGGCTCTTACGGTCGATGTTGTCTGTCAGAATTTTTGCTGTAGTCATCGCAGTACCGCTGGGACTATCTACTTTTTGATTATGGTGAAACTCCAGCCCCGACACATCAAAGTCTGAGAAGTTATTAGCAATTTTAGCTGCTTGCTCGACAACTTTAAAAAAAACATTTACGCCAATCGAGAAATTAGAACCGTAGAGTACACTGGCCTTCTCCGTCTCAGTTCGCTGTTTAATCTCAGGGATCTGCTCGTACCAGCCAGTAGTGCCGACAACCAGCGGAATCTTTCTTGCCGCAAAGCAATTAATATTTCCGACTACAGCATCCGGGCTGGTAAACTCAATCCCGACATCAACCTCTGATAAGTCAGCTGTTTCTGGGTCCCGATAATCTGCCTCCGCTGAGTGAGGGTCGATAATTACCCGTTCATAGCCACGTTCACGACAAATCATGGCAATTGCCTGCCCCATCTTTCCGTAGCCGACTATCGCTATTTTCATATAATTACCTGTTGTAGAGCCCTTTGTTTACCATTATTTGGGGCAGTCTGGTAGCAGGTTTGGAGGGGGGAGGCATGAATTTAGGAGAGCTGCAGAGGCTGATTTTTAGAGGAGGGTGTAGGCTGGGTATAAATTTCTGATGACTTTATGCCAAAAGGAGTATCAGAGGTTTGATTGAAGCCGGAGAGGCTGTTCCCTAAAGGGATTTGTAAACTAGTTGTAATCTTCTGATGATCGTGTGCCGAGAGAACACTTCTTACTTAATTGCTGAACCTTCGTTCAGCAATTAAGGTTGAGAAATGTCCTTCGACTCTGCGGTGACGGGCAGAGATGTCTGCTGAGTTTAGATTCAGCTGACCCGGGCAGCTGCAACACCTGGCACAAGTCAAGGGACATTTCTACCCGTCGATTGCAGAGCGCAGGCTCTGCGATCGGCGTACGAAGTGTCCTGTTGGCACACGATCGTCAGAAAGTTTTGACCCTTTGATAAATCTCTCTGAGGAAACCGACCCTCAGACAGCGCTCCACACTCAGTAAATCTCTGTTGGCACGCGATCATCAGAAAATTCTGACCTCACGTCTTATACCTTCAGGGAAACAAACCAGCTGTCAATCGTTGCTTAAGACCGATAGATCGCTACTATCGTAGCGCAAGATTAGATTGATCAATTTGAAGTTTTTACTATGCTCTCTCACCTTCAACGCCAACAAATTCAGCCGGATGAGAGGTTCAATCAGGACTATCAGCTAGGTCTGAAGGAGGTCCCCCGGATTGTCTCAAGTTTGGGACTAGGAAAATGGCCGAGTAAGGTTGCCGTCAGCGACTTGGTCTGGCCGGTTGGTCAGGAAAAGACGCTATACACTAGCCGGGTAGCTAAGTTCCTCGAATTTACCGGCACCGGGTCCGAGAATATTGATTATGTAGATCCGCTGACATTTTTAGAGAAAATGTCCAAAGCCGCCTTAGTACTTGATCAAAATCCGGAGTTGATCGATATCTGCAGAGGTCTCAAACCGCTTGCGATCAGAGAGTATTACCGTAGCCATGGGGTGTTCTCAGGATTTAGCAGCCCCTCGGGTTATTCCTATAAGGCGGGAGAGGCCGCCTTACTCCAATGCGAGACAGACCGGATTCCTAAAGATCTTAAGTTTTTTGAGGCTGGGATGGGGCGACATGTGCAGACCAGAGTTGATATCTATCGCATGGCCATGCCCGAACAACGTCCGGTCCTGACAGACGTGGTAGAGTCAATTGATGACTACGCCCGCCGGATGACAATCACCAGTTCCGTCCCGGGTGAGCCGGATCGGAAGAATCATGTTTTAAGTGACCAGAGCGTCGATAAGTTTTTAAAGCTGACCCGTCCGTTAGCGGAGTCTATTCGACAGACAGCGCCGGAAAATCTTTCTATTCTCGGAACGATGGCGGTAACAGGTTTGCTGCCGCTTGACGATTTAGCTGGTAGGTCAGGCCCTAAATCAGACCCACTGGGCTTTCCTGTAGCTCAAAAAGTGCAGCAGGAAATTGATCTCTATAAAAAGACTTTGAGCTTCCTGGTTGCCCTCTCCGACCTACCCGGACTCTCAGAAACTGCCGGTAATTTGGTCAATTGTTCACTTAGGCACAGATTAAGTAATCTGACGCTGGGCAGGGCAACCACAATTATCGAGAACATCAGTCGATCTCCTGAGCGCCTGAGCTTTTGCACAGAAATTGAGGAAATCAGGCAGTCCGGGCAAGCAATCGGAGACAGACACTTTTGGCATCCGCTTTTTGCCGAGCTACTTAGCCGTCAGCAGCAATCACTTAGTTATAAGAGGGCCGATGGTCAGACCGTCAGTGTTTTTAGCGCTCTGAAAACCCTGACACACCTACCTGACTACACTAGCCTGGCTGCAGCAGTCCTGCCCAGGAGTAATCAGGTTCTGCTTGGCAGGACTGCGGAGCAAATGTTTACACTACTTGCGGCTAAAGAAATAACTTCTGAACAGCTGCATGGAATTGCCGCTAAACTCAAGTCAAACCCTAGGGGTGATCTCATCGATTTTATTGCCAAACCCAAGACAGAGGAAATGCCGGGTCAATCGACTGAGAGTGCGAAAACTTCCCAGAGCTCAAAACGCTCGATAGCTAGCCGACTTGATGATGCGATTGCCGTAGGCAGTCAACATTATAGCGCCAGCTCAGATCCGATAATGCGCCAGAAAGTTCTTCAGGTACTTGAGACAATTTTTCCGGAAGCAGAAAAAACGCTTTCGCAGTCAGCTATCGGGGGAGTGCTCGCGCTAAGCGATGTTAAGCTGCGTCAGCTTGAGCGCTTCTCAAAGCGTCTTAGCTATGATCCGGCAGCCAAACGCTTAAAGAGAAGCAAAAGGCATGTTGAGAAGTTTGTTTCAGTTCTGGGCGACTGTTCTGACGGGAAGAGTTTTTTAGACGGTTTTTTCGCGCTGGAGACTACCGCCGTTAAACCCCGGACCGTTGATAAATTAATTCACGAGTATTTAAGTGGGCAGGAGAGAACTGCAAAAGCCCGCAGACAAGAGACTGGTAAGTCAGTGAATCGGACAAAGAAAGAAATATCTAAGCAGCCGGTCGAAAAAATAACTGTTAGCGAAATCCTGATTGCCGGAGGCCAATACGAGTCAGACAAAGAGGCTCAACTACTCAAACAGCTGGAGCCGCTGGGAGTTCCGGTCAGGTACTCCGGATTAAAGAGTCGCGGTGGGTCGGCGGTGTCTGTTATCCAAAGCCTTGCGCCGCAGGCTCTCTACGTGGTGATCACCCAGTCTAATGACCATTCTCTGACGTACAAGGCCCGAAATCGTTCTCAGATTGAGGTAGAGTTTTGTACGCGGAACAACGTCGACAAAGTAGCGGAATTTGTTACTGGCCT
>JAULKR010167563.1:0-19075 GCA_032356305.1 Prasiola linearis
TAAAATGTTTTTGCGAATCTTCTCGAAGTAGGGTTCCCCAACCGCCGAGGATGGCGCCGGCCCCACTATTTTGTCCTTCATCTCCGAGGGCATCATCGAATTCCTTAACCAGCACCGCAAGGGAGTCCCTTGAATCCACGTGGGAGTCGTAGTGAAACATCCGCGCGCCGTTGGTGGGCTTAGGCTTAGAAATGGCACTACAGTCCTGCGGCGTCAGCGGCGCTCCGATGCATAGGGTTGGGTCGCTGGCGTCGCCGCCGTCGTCCGGTGGAAAGTCGGCCACCAAGACGATGCGGTAGTCGATTCCTTCGCCGTCGAGCACTCGCGCGAGATCTTGGTTGAGTCTTGCCTCAACGGCGTCGGCCTCACCGCCCATACTTCCCGAAGTGTCGACAGCAATGATAATGTCCGCCGGCCTCTTAACCTCGGTCGCTCTGGCTTCTGCGCCTGCGCAGGCCTCATCTGCTAAAGTTGGATCGGTACCGAGGTCGAGTTCATCGCCATCAAAAACGCCATCTCCATCGCTATCAGGATTGTTGGGGTCGGTACCGATGGCGATTTCACGGTCGTCGGAGAGACCATCGCCGTCGGAGTCGATGAACTCAACGCCGGAATCTTCGCGCGCGTCTAAGACATCCTGGCCCCCATCGGCGCCAGACGAGTCATCCCCCCCGCAGGCCGCCAGAAGGATTGAAAAAATCAAAGAGGACACCTTTGCTCTGTTCATAGCCTCATCTTACGAAAGCTACGCAGCTAAAAATATGTATTAAATAGACGCCGCTCTATCAGGACGCCGTACAAAGATGACTGATGGGGGGAGTCGTCGCCTAAGGTGGGACAGCGACGGACAAAAGGCCTTGCCTTGGCGTAGACTTGCGCTTGTGTCTAGCTCTTATGCGTTCGTTATCAATCCTGCCTCCCGCGGAGGTGCCCTGGGCCACGCGTGGTCCGACATGGCTCGCACGCTGCGCTCCCGCCTCGGCGCTCTAGACGAGTACCTAACTGCAGAGCCCGGTGATGGCGTGCACCTGGCGCGAGAAGCGATTCGCAGCGGCGCCAAGGTCGTGGTCGCCGTCGGTGGTGACGGCACAATCAACGAAGTTGTGAACGGTTTTTACGAGGGCGGTGTTTCCCTCGCAAAAAATCAGCACTTGGGCATCCTGCCCTTCGGCACCGGTGGAGATTTGCGCCGGACGCTCAACATAAGTGATGACCTGGAGCACGCCGCAGCCCTGCTTAAAAACCAGCGCGCTCAGACCGTTGATCTCGGTCACGTGACTTATGAGAATAGCGATGGCCAGGAGCAGTCGCGCTATTTCATAAACATTGCCTCATTTGGCATCAGCGGTCTCGTGGATAAGCTGGCCAATGATTCGTCGAAGCGGCTCGGCGGCCGTGCTTCATTCCTAATGGCATCCGCGCGAGCGACGCTCTCCTATAGGAACAAGCGGGTCCGGCTGGTCCTAGGTGAAAACGAAGCCGAAGCTGTCACCATGAACGTTCATCTTGTTGCCCTCGCCAACGGTCGATACTTTGGTGGCGGCATGGAGGTCGCTCCCGGCGCGCAGTTGGACGACGGCAAATTTGACGTTGTCGTAGCCGGCGACCTCACCAAGCTCGAAGTCCTAAAGCTCGGTACTCGCATCTACAAAGGAGCGCATCTCTCTATGGATAAAATCAGCAGTCGCCGGGCCAAGAGCGTCCGCGCCGAGACGCTCGATAAAAATCCAGTGCTCTTAGACATCGACGGCGAAGCGCCCGGTCAGTTGCCCGCCACCTTTCGCGTCGTGCCGGACGCAATATCCGTCATTGCGCCCTCTGGAAAATTCTGAATCCTTGGGGGGGGTCAGGTTTTAGGTTTTCTGGTTTGGGTGTTTCATTCTAGAAGTTGTTCGCGGAATTTTTATTTAAGCGTCGGGGGATGGCTTCAATAGTTATTGGGGATTTTTTGCGCGTCTTTTAATCTCGCTGTTTGATGAGCTTCAAAAAGCGTCGGCAATCTTGTTAAACTTTGGTGTCGACCGTGTTCGTTGAGCCGGTCATTTGGGAATTGGGAAATAGTGGGGATAATTTCATGCGGAAGATTTGTGTTTCATTTGCTGCCTTAGGGCTCGCTATGGCGTCGTGCGGCGACGACTCAGATTCAGGCACAGGCGGCTTTGATGATGCTGGCACAGTGCGATTGGATGGCGGTAGCGAAGATGTCGCGCCCGGAGCTGTCAGTAATTTTTTGGCCAGTGCCAATTCTGCCGGCGGCATAAATCTAGCGTGGGTCAACCCGAGTGACGCCGACCTCGCGGGGGTCGTGGTCGTCACGAGTCAGGACGTCCCTATCGATTTTGAGCCTAGCGACGGGACCGCCGTCGTCGTAGGAGCCGTTGCCGGCTCGCCGGAACAAGAGGTGCTTTCCATCGACGAAGTCGAATCTTTACTTCATTCCGTAGAGGTTCCCGGCACGCAGCATAATTACGCGGCATGGGCATTTGACGACGCGCTAAATTACAGCCCTATCGCGCTCACCAATGGCTTCAGCAGTGCGCTGGGTCTTCAGCAGGCAACGCTGAGCGTGGACCTCACGACTCAGATTGTAAGCGTCACGGCTGGACCCAGCAACCTAGTTATCAGCGCGACGGCTGTGTACAACGATGCTCTAGGCAGATTAGAAGTCGATACGACCCTTCGAAACGAAACAAATCGACTGATTTTTAATCTCAAAGGACTCTCGACTTCTATCAACCAAGGTGACCAGTCAGGCGCGCGATTTCCTTTTAGCAACGGGCAGCCATCGACCTACTTCGGGCCAAACGCCTTGGCCGTCGGTGCGGAAGCGACTCGGACTATCGAGCTGACCAACGTCGACGGCAGCGTCAATCCAATTACGATTGATCTGGACTTCGTCGACGCGCCGATGATTTACGGTGGTTCCTATCGCCTCGCTGGGTACGACAGCTCAGGCAGCAGAGAGTCTTTTAGAGAAACGGGGAACCTGGGCAACACTGGACGGCAGATCGCAATGTCACCCGACGGTCACTTTTTATACGTCGTGACGAAAGGTTCAACCGACGTGGTCGCTCTCGACACCACTACGGGCTTGAAGGTCGCGAGCGCCGATTTATCATCGAATGGTCTTGCGAGCGGCGGCGGTATCGCCGTGAGCCCCGACGGATCCGACGTCTATGTCGCTTTTAACAATGGCGCTCACTACAACGGCGGCGATGGTAACGGCAATGGGGATGAGAACACCGCCCCCGACCTCCAAGTCATAAAACTGAACTCAGATCTAGAAGAGCAATCGCGCCTAACGCTCTACACGGGAGATAGAACGGGACGAACTCTCAAAACGATCCACGTGTCGCCGGACGCTTCGAAACTGGTAGCGGTTCTATCTAGCCAAGCGGAACAAACGAGCGAGCTCTGGTTCGTCGACCTCGACACCTTTTCTTTAATTGATGCAGACCAGGTGACCGCTGGCGCCCAGCCCGTTTACCTTCCTGGGCCGGGTTACGCTGAGCACGCGGTCTGGAACCCTGACGGCTCTTCCGTCTATGTCGCAAACAACAACGGCAAATACAAGACGGACCAAAAAATCATCGTTAGTGCCACCGACGCCTCGACCTTTGTCACAACTCAGTTGGCCGAACCCACGACGGACGCGGACATTCCAGGGCCCCTCGTGATCAATGGCGCTAAGCTGTACGTGCCGGCGCGCGATAACGGTGAGTCCTTGTCGATTTATGATCTGAACAGCGGGACAGTTGAAAGCGTCGATATGGGCGATGGTATTAACGCGACAGGAGTCGTCTTCGCTCCAGACCGGCAAAGGTATTTCGTAACTGGAAGAACTGGTTTTGCCATCTTCTCAGCTCAGACGGATGAAAGGCTCGACTCAGACGGGGACCCAGGTAACGGAATCACGGACGTGCCCAACTCGGCGCCAGCTAGCTTTTCTGGACACATGCTCGCCATTACCCCGTACTAGAAGTCGACAGGGTCGTTGGGAACTCGAGCGTGGTGAATCTCTTTAATTATCGCTGAGCTCGTCTAGAGCTCTCATGGCCATGAGTAGTCGATTCAGGTCCTTGAAGGGTCCCACTTGGGTTCCGCCTCTGAGTATCAGCGTCGGAACCTTCTTACCCTTTTTTAATCCACGGCCATCCTTCGCGACTTTATGGCCCCACTTAATTTCACCGGACTTGAGCATCCAGGAGAGGTAAGGGTCTTTTCGAACCTTCTTCGGAACGCCTCGTAGCCTCAGCCTCCGCGACGCGGCGGCGCGAATTGAGCGAGACGGCTGGGCGACCTTTGACGCCAACTTTTTGGCCTCCTGTCGAGCGCGCTGCGCCGCGGGCGAGGATGCAAAGCGCCATTTCGAACCGGCATGTCCCGACGTGTGAGCGGTCAGAACTAAGCTGAAGACAAATAAAATTTTTAGTAAGTTGTTCATGTTTTCGGTTCTCTCGGAAGGGGCAAAGTGGCATTGAGCAGACGTCAGCGACGTCAGGACGCTTTGAGCCATTGAGAGCGGCCTGCGCCGGCTCTCTCAAATCGGAAGCCGCCGGCCTTAGCGGCCAGAGGCGGTCGTAGTCAGTCGGCGCTCGGCTCCGCAGCGCAAGCTGGCGCGAGAACTCCGGCGAGAGCAGGTCATTTGGGGGTCCACGTGCACGACCCCTGCAGCCTGCTTGAGGTTGACGTGGCCGTCAACGATTTTCTGAGCGGCACCCGACATCTAAAAGCGCGAAGCGGCAAACTTGTCCGCGCCAGGCAGCAAGTGTAGCGGCAAGGTGACCTTCAGCGGCGCGGAGCCGCTTCAATGCGAGCTATCGCTTTAAAATCTCTAAGAGGCGAGCAAAACCGAAAAGGCGAGAGCGTGACTTCTGCACGACAGGTACCGTGCCGACAATTCGTAGCGACTTGATTTTTCGGCCGCTCTGCTGCGTCGATGATTCCACTTGCGCATGCAAGGCGTCATCGGTCCTCGCCGCGCCTAAGTGCGGCTGCGGCCCAAGTTTAGCCTCAGCTTCAACGATGAGTCTGCCACGTCCTTTCATCTGACTCACGTAGACTTTTCGTCCTTGACGCACGATGTACCCGGCGCCTCTAGGTCCTATTCTCAGTTGGTATTCGCGTCCGGCGTAGCGGAGCGTGTGTTGGCCCGCATCCTTTGCGGCTTCCATTGCGCGAATCACGCCGTCTAGGGTGAGAGGCGCCGAGGGGACGGTTTTTTTCGCCGACGCGGTCGCTGTCATAGGTATCGAGCGAACCAGTCGAGCCCCCTGTGCGCTAGATGAGGGGCGATTCGCGGCAGAAGCGGGGCGAGCCCCTGATCGAACGCGTTGGGCTCTCTCGCTCGCCGCCTTACTGCTGCCACTAGAAGCCGAGGCCTCTCTAATCGCTCCGATTAATCCAGCGCGAGCTGCGCTGGCGTCAGGGACGCCGAGGCTCAGTGCCAAACACAGAGTTGACAGGCAGGCGACCGTCAAGAGGGACTTCGAACGCTTCATGCCCATTGCCTAACCTCACTCGACTTGAGAGTCAAACTTCAGCTCAAAAGCAGAGAAATCGCCGCGACTGCAAAGCATTGGGCGACGAGCCCGTCTAGAAAACACTTTTCTCCGCGGCCCCAAGTGAGGTAACAGACTGACCCATGCTTGGTACGCCGATTCGCGTCGTCTTTGTCTGCGCGGTCCTTTCTCTACTCGGTTCTGCGAGAGGCCACGCTGGCCCTCGGAGAACGTCGGCACACACAGTCGTCGCCAAAAAACTTTGGCCGGCCGGCATCCTGCTGCAGCAAAAGCGGCAGAGTCGCCCTCCCCTGCGGCACGACGTTCATCGGCTCAGAGGGCGCTTGGCTCGGGCCACGCAGCGGAACATCGCTTCCACCGTCTACGTTCAAACCAGAGAGACCGCGGGGTCCGACCACATCAGAGTCGTTCACGGCACTGGGGTCGTCGTAAGCAAGGCCGATCAGAAAGGTCGCGTGCTCGTACTCACCGCCTGGCACAACTTTGACCTCGACGAAAATCTGCAAGCAACCAAGGGGCGGCGGCCTCATGGGGCTCAGCGTCTCCAGTCAAAGCAATTACAAAGCGCGCTCGTTGACTCGCACAGACCGACGATGCTTGTCGGCGATAAACAACTTGACTACGTCATCCTTGAAATCAAGAGTTCCCGATTCGCCAGAGGAGCATCCAAGTACCGCAAGCACGTCACTTTACGCGCCCTAGAACCATCGCTCCAGGCCGCCAAAATTAGTGCGCACAGTATCGGTATATCCTCCCCCAATCACTTTGCAGAGTCTGAGCTCAGCGCCACTTTACGAAGCGAAGCGACAAGCTTCTTCGGAACTCCGACATCAATGATTTCGACGGCAAAGATCTCGCCGGAGCAAGATCTCTTGGGGGTGCTATCTGCGCCGGGTATGAGCGGCTCGGGAATTTTTCTTGAGAAAGGCGAGATGGTTGGACTTGCCGTCGCAAATCGGAGAGACCGGCGCAACGGAAAGATCTTGCCCGGCACTCAGTACCTATCGGTGCAGAAAATCCGTGACAATTTAGAGCTCTTGCTAAAGCAGAAAGGACATTCGCCGACACTTAGCATGCGCGAGCGCCGACGCCTCACAGAGCTACTAGCATCGATTCGCGCGTAGGCCCCCAGCGTCTGATTCTCACGGTTTCTCTGAACCTAAAGAAACCGAAGGGGCGACGGCGCACTTGACCCTAGGGGCTCAAGCTCACTGCTTCGGAGAGCTGCTCGAGCAGCATGCGCTGAGCGCTGGTTGGATCGAGTTCGTTTTGCAGACGCTCGTAGGTGCCGTCTAGACATAGCTCCCAAGCTTGGCAGTCGTCTAGCAGATAAGGTTTGAGCCCCTGCTCCACGACCTGCAGTTTGAGCGCTGGATTTTCGATGGGAAAACAGGCCTCGATGCGTCGGTGCAGGTTGCGAGGCATCCAGTCTGCGCTAGCGAGATAAACCTTCGCATCACCACCGTTTTCAAAATAAAAGACGCGGGAGTGCTCTAGAAATCTGCCAACGATTGAACGCACGCGGATGTTCTCGGAAACTCCGGGCAATCCTGGACGCAGGCAGCACATGCCGCGAACGATAAGGTCAATCTGCACTCCGGCCTGAGACGCTCTGTAGAGGGCTTCGATGATGTTGGTGTCTACCAGAGAGTTCATTTTGGCGATAATGCGAGCCGGTCGCCCCTCTGATGCCGCCGCGATTTCGTTTTCAATATGCTCAATCATCGACGTGTAGAGCGTAAAGGGTGACTGCAGCAGTTTTCCGAGCACTTCCGCCTGGCCTAAACTTGTGAGCTGCATAAACATCTTATGCACGTCCTCGCAGATTATCGGATCGCAGGTGAACAGGCCGATGTCGGTGTAAAGACGCGTCGTCTTGGCGTGATAGTTGCCAGTCCCCAAGTGCACGTAGCGCTTAAATCCACTGGGCTCTCGGCGCACCACCATGAGCATTTTGGCGTGAGTTTTGTAGCCGACCACGCCGTAGACCACGTGGGCGCCAGCGGCCTGGAGCCTGTCGGCGAGAGAGATATTGGCCTCTTCGTCGAAGCGCGCGCGGAGTTCAACGCAGACTGTCACTTCTTTGCCGGCGCGCGCGGCTCGAATCAGAAGGTCTTCGAGTTCGGATTCCGAACCCGTGCGGTAGAGGGTCTGCTTGATGGCAAGCACGTCCGGATCCGCCGCAGCCTGGCGGACAAAATCCAGCACGACCGAGAAGGGTTGAAAGGGGTGATGCAAGAGCACGTCGCCGTGGGAGATCACGTGAAAGAGGTCGTTTTCCGTGGTGTTCAGGCCCGGAGGCAGCCCTTGCACAAAGCCGGGATACTTGAACTCAGGCCGATGGACGGATTCCGGGAGCGAGGCTAAACGGTGCAGGTTGACTGGGCCGTTCACGCGGAACAAGTCGCCCTCGTCCAGCTCAAATTTACCCAGCAAAAATTCACCGACGTGGTCGGGACAGTTGTCGGCGATTTCGAGCCGAACGGCTTCACCAAAACGGCGGCTGGGAAGTTCGCCTTCGAGAGCCGCCTTGAGATCCTCAATCTCTTCCTCATCGACCATGAGGTCGCTGTCGCGTGTCACTCGAAACTGATAGCAGCCCCCGACCTTGAGCCCCGGAAAAAGGTCTCCCGCATGCCGATGAATCACCGAAGATAGAAACACGAAGGCGTCTTTGCCCTCCGTCAGGAAATTGGGCATCCTAATAAAGCGCGGCAGCACCCGAGGCGCCTGGAGCACGGCATATTCTGCGGACTGCCCAAACGCGTCCATGCCCTCGAGTTCAATAATAAAATGCAGCGCCTTGTTGAGAACCCGCGGAAATGGATGCGCGGGATCCAAGCGCACCGGCGAAAGAATGGGCGCGACCTGGGTCTTAAAATTTTCCTGAATCCATTCGTCCTGATCCTCGGTCCAATCACTACGTCTTAGGAAACGAATGCCGTGCCCTTCAAGCTCTGGCAGCAGCTCGCTGTTGAGAACTTGGTACTGTTTCTCGATGAGGACTCGGGCCTCCTCTCGAAGGTTGTCGTAGAACTCGTGAGGACTGACTCGGTTGACCGTGGGGTTGACGGAGCCAAATTCGAGTTGCTTTTTAAGCCCTGCGACTCGCACCTCGAAGAACTCGTCTAAGTTAGAGCACGAGATGCACAGAAATCGCAGGCGCTCCAACAGCGGCACATTTTTGTCCTGAGCCTGCGCCAAGACCCGGTGATTAAAAGCTAAAAGCGAAAACTCTCGGTTCAAGTAGAGTTCGGGCGCCCGCAGGTCCACCGCTGCGCTCTGCCCCACCCCTTTGCGCTCGTGAATCTTGAGAACAGACATCGAAACCCAAACAATATCTCGCTCGCCTAACAGAATCGAGATCTAAGCGCATGGAGATTCAACCATATGATATTCATATATAAAAAACACGCTGGCGCCAAACTTCACCCCGGACCTCAGGCAAAACGAATTTGATTCGCCAAATGCCACAGGAGTGTGCTACTCGACCTCGCAATGGCGGATCATAAGGCAAAAACAGACCTTCGAGGGATGAGGCGAACTGAGCTCGACGCCCTGGTTGAGTCTCTGGGCGAGCCGAAGTACCGCGGTGAGCAGCTCTGGCGCTGGATCCATCTTCACGGCGCAGAATCTTTGGACGCGATGGCAAACCTACCCAAGGCCATGCGCGCTAAAATTGCCGAATCCTGCGCGCTCACCACGCTCGAAGTCGGCGACGTGCAGCGCTCAGCTGACGGCACCCGCAAGATGGCTCTCAAAACTCAAGACGGACGCTCCATTGAGTCCGTGATCATTCCCGACGGCGACAAAACCACTCAGTGCATCTCGTCCCAGGTGGGCTGCGCTCTCGACTGCCAGTTTTGCGCGACGGCCAAGCTCGGTTTCACCCGCCACCTTGGAGCCGGTGAAATAGTCGACCAAGTATACCGAGCCAAAGCGCTTCTCGCCAAAGAAGACCCCGGCCGACGCATCACCAACATCGTCTACATGGGAATGGGCGAGCCACTGCACAATTTTAAGAACGTCTCAGCCTCCCTTGAAATTCTCACCGACGAGCTTGGCGCCAATTTAAGCTATCGACGGATCACCGTGTCGACGGTGGGGCTTGTATCCGGTATCGAAAAGCTCGGCGCCCTAGAAAGACGCCCAAATCTGGCGATTTCGCTCAATGCATCCAATGACGAGGTGCGCGATCAGATCATGCCCATCAACAAGCGCTGGAACATTAGTGAACTTCTCGGCGCGCTGCGCAAGTACCCCCTCGAATCGCGGCGCCGACTCACTTTTGAGTACGTGCTTCTAGATGGCATCAACGACAGCGATGAGGACGCGCAGCGTTTGGCTTTTCTGCTTCGCTCGTTCAAGTGCAAAGTCAATATCATTCCCTTCAATCCGCATCCCAAGGCGCCCTACAAGCGGCCCAGTGATTTTGACATCGACCGATTTCAGCAAAAGGCCAAGAGCCTGGGTCTGCCGACATACTTGCGCACGCCCCGCGGAGACGACATCGACGCCGCCTGCGGTCAGCTCGCCAATAGGAACCTCGCCGCGGACGCCGTCAAGGGTCAGAGCGAGACGCTGATCTCGCTCTCGGCTCCCTCGTAAGAATTGCTATCGCCGGCTAGCGATCCGCGCTATCGCCGGCTAGCGGTCCGCGCTATCGCCGACTTGCGGTCCGCGCTATCGCCGACTTGCGGTCCTCGCTATCGCCGACTTGCGGTCCTCGCTATCGCTCGAGGGCAGCGATTTCCGCCGTCGAGAAGAAGAACGCAATTTCTTGAGCGGCAGTCTCAGGAGCATCGGAACCATGGACCGCGTTGCGTTCGATGTTGGCGCCGATTGCCTTGCGGATGGTGCCCTCGTCGGCCTCAGCTGGGTTGGTCGCTCCCATGATCTCGCGATTTTTCTTGATAGCGTTCTCGCCTTCGAGCACCTGAACCACAACGGGCCCTTCGGTCATGAACTTGACGAGGTCGCCGAAAAAGGGACGCTCTTTGTGAACCGCATAAAACCCCTCGGCTTGGTCTTGGGTCATGCGCAGCATCTTTTGTGCGACGACTTTGAGGCCGCCTTTTTCAAGCATGGACACCGCGGCGCCGATGTTGTCGCCGGCCACTGCATCTGGTTTTACGATCGAAAATGTACGTTCAATTGCCATGGCGTGTTGGTAGAGGGTTTGATTTGCCCTTGTCAAGCGCACGAGGCGCATCCCTCTTTCGCAAAGGGCGATTTATGCCGATGTCATTCTATTTACGAAGCACTGATGGACCTCAGCGCTGCATTGCGCTTAGCTTCGACGCAATATGCAAGTGCAACCCGAGGACGTTCTCAAGTTCTGGTTTGGATCAGATGTTGGCGCGGGGTTTTGGCGGGAGAAGAGAGCGACGTGGTGGACGGCCGATGCGGACCTCGATGAGTCGATCCGTATGCGCTTTGGCGAAACGCTGGAGTCCGCGCTTCATCATGAGCTCGGCGCATGGCGCAAAACTCTCGAGGGGGCCATGGCGCTTGTGATTGTGCTGGATCAATTTTGCCGCAACGCCCATCGAGGTTCCAGTAAGGCCTTTGCTGGCGATGCGTTATCGCTTCCTCTTGCAGCTGAGCTTATCGCGCGAGGTGACGATGCAACGCTTCATCCCATCTACCGGCGCTTTCTCTACGTGCCCTTCATGCACTCCGAGGACCTAGTCGACCAAGAGCGCTCGGTTGAACTCTATCGAATCATGGCCGCCGAGGGCGGCGAAGCAGAAGAAATCGCAAAGCCTGCCTTGCCTCACGCGATTCAGCATCGGGACATCGTCGAGCAATTTGGACGTTTTCCTCATCGCAACGCAATCTTAGGGAGAGAGAGCACCTCGGAAGAGATCTTGTACCTCAAAGGGGGCGGAGCCCGCTTCGGCCAGTAGAATACTCAGTCCACATCAGAGATGTTTTTCTGGCGTTTGATAATCACCAAAAGCCCGAGTCCGGCGAGCACCACCACCACGCCAGCAAAACTCATAAAAATCCACTGGTACGATGAGCCCATGGCTTGCGGCAGCCCTTTGGCGGTGACCACAGGCCCTCCATCCGCTCGGGTGACCTCGCCTGCGCGTTGGTCTGGGGGCTCGAGCTCACCAGATTCGTAGGCGTAGGCTGCAAGGGGCCAGGTGAGCGCCAGACAGAGCGCGAGTATCAATCGGTAAGGTTTTAACATCGGGGTATCATCTGCGCATTGGATTCCACTTAGCAAGGCGATTTTCGCTGCGGCAAATTGTTCTACGACTCATGCCGCATTGCCAGATGGTGTCGCGGGAAAGGCCTTTTGGGCTGGCCGCCGACCCCGGAAGCGCAGCATCCAAACGTTTTACTAGAGCATCCAGAAGAGTGTTCGCTAGTTCTTTGCGCTCAGCCCGAGCTCTCTAGCAAAAAATGTATACGAAAGAGCCTGCATGTAAGCCGCCTGCTTGTTGTCTGCAGCGCCGCCGTGGCCTCCTTCGATGTTCTCGTAGTAGAGGACGTCGTGCCCCTGCTCGACCATTCGAGCCACCATCTTGCGCGCGTGGCCTGGATGCACCCTGTCGTCTCGCGTCGAAGTCGTGAAGAGCGTCCTTGGGTACTGCGTCGACTTTTTCAGATTGTGATAGGGCGAAAACTTCGAGATGTAAGCCCACTCGTCGGGGTTGTCCGGATCTCCATACTCTTCCATCCACGAGGCTCCGGCGAGAAGCTTGTGGTAGCGCTTCATGTCCAAGAGCGGCACCTGGCTGACGATAGCGCCAAAGAGATCTGGACGCTGAGTGAGCATAACGCCCATGAGCAATCCGCCGTTGGATCCCCCTTGAATTCCAAGTTTGGGCGTCGAGGTGATCTTGCGGGCGATGAGATCCTCGGCGATGGCAATAAAGTCATCGTAGGCGCGTTGACGATTTTCCTTGAGAGCGGCCTTGTGCCACGTGGGGCCGTACTCGCCGCCGCCGCGAATGTTGGCGTAGACCATGACGCCGCCCTGTTCGAGCCAAGCTGCGCCAGAGGCCGCCGAGTAGTGGGGAGTCAAGGAGACTTCAAAACCGCCGTAGCCGTACAAAATGGTCGGGTTGCTTCCTTCAGGAGTCATGCCCTTCGGCGCCACCATAAAGTAGGGAATCTTAGTGCCATCTTTTGAAGTTGCAAAATGCTGCGAGGATTCGAGGTTCTTCGACTCAAAGAAGCTTGGATTAGCTTTAAGACGTAGGCGCGCTTTCTTCCCGGTGTTGCCTAGCGACAGGGTCGTTGGCGAGGTGTAGCCAGTTTCGTAGAGCCAATAATCATCGGAGGTGTCGGAGTCGTAAGCGCTCACAACGATAGACCCCACGTCCGGCACGGCGATGGGAGAGCGTGTCCATCCCTTTTTCCCAAACTCCCACTTCTGCAGGCGATGTTTCACGTCCTCTAGCTCAAGCACCAAAATCGCCGTCTTCGTTCCGACAAAACTCGAGAGCGAGGAATTGGCCGTCGGTTTAAAAAGCATGGCAAAGTCCCGCTTGCCCTCGCGAAAGTCCGCAAGGGGCGTGGCTAGCAAAGCTCCCGCCGGCCAGATCGTCTCACCAATTTCCCAGTCACTGCGAAGCGAGATCAGCAGGTGTTCGTCCCATGTTGACGCTGAAGCGTCGTCTGGCTTGTCGATGCGCTTGAGCTCTTCGTCTTCAAGCAGATAAGCCTCATTACTAAAGAACGTCGGCGACCTGCCAACCCAGTCGCGGGTCTTGCCTCGATAAAACTCCCGATAGGCGTAAGCAGAAATGTCAGCCTTCTTGCCTTCGAAAACCGTGGACGCGTCGCTGAGAGGCGTGCCGCGCTGCCACAGCTTGGCTATGCGCGGGTAGCCTGAGTCCGTAAGTGAACCTGGCCCGAAATCGGTCCCCACGTAAATGGCGTCCTTGCTCCGCCAGCCGACGCTTGTTTTTGCTTCGGGGACCGTGAATCCATTCGCGACGAAGGTCTTGGTCGCCATGTCAAATTCGCGTACCACGTCGGCGTCGGCGCCGCCGCGAGACAGCTGCAAGAGACAGTGGTTGTAGTCGGGCGGCAGACAATCCGCGCCGTGCCACACCCAGTTTTCGCCTTCAGCTTTCCCAAGCGCGTCGACGTCGAGTACGGTCTCCCACTCCGGCGATTCCTTCTTGTATTCGGCAAGCGACGTCCGGCGCCACAGTCCGCGGGGATTTTTTTCGTCTTTCCAAAAGTTGTAGAGCCACGCCCCCCGGGCTCGAACGCCGGGGATGCGCGCTTTGGAATCAAGGATCGACAGCAAGCGACGCTGAAGTGGTTGAAAACCAGGGTCACTTTCGAGCTCAGCGCTGGTCCTTTTGTTATGAGTTCGCACCCAACCGAGCTGCTTGTCTCCGCCGACCTCCTCTAACCAACGATTTGCGTCGCTCAAAACCGGCTGCGTACCTCCCGCGGTCGGAGTGTCGTCCGGCGCACTTAGGGTTTCGGTTTTGGAGGATTTACTTGAACAGGCCATCGCACAGACTATAGCCGCTCCTAAACATATTCGCATTGTGGGCTTGTACTACCTTAATGCGCGTCGCGGTGCGAGAGCGAAGGCTCACCCGGCGGTGCCCTTAGTTAGGGGCAGAAGTTTCGGCCACGCTATCAGCCATGACCGCGCCGCGTTCACCCAAGGGCTGCTCTTCACCGGTGGTGGTGTCCATGGCCGTCTGATGCTCCATTTCAGAATTGAGCTCGCCCCCAATCATAATCACAACCAAGGTAAGCCAAATCCACGTCAAGAACCCCACAGCTGCGCCCAAGCTTCCATAGGTTTTGTTGTAGCTGTTGAAATTAGTGACGTACACGCTGAAAGCGATAGAGACTAGGACTATCAGTCCGAAAGCGACTAGCGCGCCAGGGGTGATCCACTTCCATCGAGCCTGCTGTCGGCACGGCCCAAAACGGTAGAGGCACGCTAAAAATGTAAGTACGAGAGCCAGCGATAATCCGAGAGAGCAAGCGTCCACAATCCAGAAAGGTAGGGACAGAGCTTCTGAGCTCGCAAGCATCGAGAGCAGCGAGTGGCCACCTATCAGCACTAGCAGCGCTACAACGCTGGTGCCGGTAAAGGCGAGGGTGATGAGATTGAGCCGGATGACGCCCCTGTGTTCACGCTCGTCGTAAGCGATGTTCATCGCCTTAAACAGCGCCTTCATTCCGGCGTTGGCGCTCCAGAGAGCAAGGGCAAGAGACGCTGCGAAAGCAAACCCAAGTGAAGCGCGGCCGGCCCCAGTCATGCGCTCAAGCTGATCAATCACGATTTCAAGTCCGCCGCTCGGCAGCACTTTCCCGAGTTGCCGCACCTGGGCGGTAATATTAACCGGATCTAGAAAGAGTCCCCATACGGAAACCAGTGCGCTCAGCAGCGGAACAAGAGCGAGTAGTAAGTAGAATGTGACCCCCGCTGCCGTCAAAGTCACTCGGTCGTCAACGAACTCCGCGTACACGCGCCGGGCAATATCCTTCCAGCCGCTCTTTGGGATAGAACTCGGCTTGCGGGCCCGGCGGCCGCGCGCATCCGAGTTTGTTCCGAGGACGCGTCCTGACAAAAATGGGTCGTTTTTTCTATCCATAAGTCTTTGTAAACCCCGAAGCGGGCTTGGGCCTCAGGCTGGCACACTTGCCGTGGGGAGGGCGCACGTTTTTGGGCGAAAATGCCCCTCCCTACGACTTGGATCGTACATTTCACCAGTCCACAGGACGCCTGCAGACTTCTCGCTTTTTAATGGGATTAAACGTTAAGGGCGTTTCGCTCGCGTGCTCCAGCATGGCCGCCTCATACTCCTCATCGCTGAGACGCTCCCGGTCGTGCATGTTGCTTAAAATGCGTCCGACTTTCTTGGTGCGGCCAAGGCGATCACGACAGTACTGGTAATAGAAACGCCGCGGTGCGGGCAGAAGGGACGCCAAAAATGCGGCTTCGATGGGCGTGATCGCGTAGGGCTCCTTGGCGAAGTAAAACTCCGTTGCCGCTTTGATGCCGTACACACCCGGACCGTATTCAATAGCGTTGACGTAGATTTCCATGATGCGATCTTTGTCGAGCGTCTTCTCGATATGCCACGTCAAGAAGAGCTCCTGCAGTTTTCGCGAAATGGTTTTGTCTCGCGACAAAAAGATGTTTTTTACAGTTTGCATGGTAATGGAGGAGGCTCCCCACTTAAAAAGGATCCATTTGCCCTCTTCGCGGCCGGCTTCTAGGTTTTTAATCAGGGCTTGGCGAAACTCTTTGGTGATAAACCCCCTGTGTTTGTCAAAGCCCGAATCTTCCTGGGTCATAAAGGCGTTGACGATATGTGGACTCATCTCCGTGAGCGGCACGAAGGTCTCCGGCTCTCCAAGCGTGACTCGCTTCCATTCGTCAGGTCCCACTAAGATCTCATATTTAAAGGGCGTCTCCAGTCGCTTGAGATCGAAGATATAGGGCGCATCTAAAACCTTGCATCCGTCAATGCCCACGTCGCCGCTGAAGACCGTCTCCTCGAGATCCCCCCAGTCGATATCCACCTCGATGGTGGCCTCAAAGTCACCTCGAAGCTTGAAGCGATCAAACTTGGGAGCGAATTCTTTGGGAATGGATTTCATCATGGTCTGGCAGGACACCTTCGGCACCGACAACTCCAAAATCAGATGAGGGAACTCCCGCTGCTCACTGCCGCCGGGCAATTCCACTTGTCCTGAGACGAGGTAGTCCACCCCACGCACCTTGGCCTTAGCGTCGTCAAGAGTGAGCGTGCGCGTGCCCGAGTGCCACGACGCTTGCAGGTGTCCATCCACAGAGAGGTCGCGCATGACGTCGCCTGCGAGCCTGGGCATGGACACGTTGAGGCCCGAGAGACTCAAATCGCCCAAGACAGTACCCACGCCATCTTTCAGCGACAGCTCCACCGAGGTGTCTAGAGACGTGTTTTCAAAATCCACCACCGCGCTGTCGGTGAGCACAGAAGCAAGGCGATCAAACGTAAAGCGCTCGGCCTTGAGAGTCACCTGCCCTGCCTTGGCTGCCGGCGCGATCCACCCCTTTGCGGTCCACAGTTTTCCAAGAGCCCCGCCGTAGCCCCCCGAGAAATCGAGGGAGAGTGCGCCTTCTTCGTCGCCGCGGGAGAGTTCACCCTGGACCCCCGTCAGCGTCATTTCGCGCCACAGCTCCACCGACCCATTGCCCACCCTCATCCGTGCGCTTTCGATGGGGCGAGATTTGTCAAATTGAATTTTCACGTCTTCAAGCGTCGCGCTCGGTCCGAGCACCGTTTCAAACGTTGTCGCGCCCGCCTCGATCTGAATGCTTTCCTCGCCGAGGATGTAGTCAAAGTGAACTTCCGACGCGCTTGCGCGATTCCCGGAGAGTTCGTCGACGAGTGTCACGCTCCCGGACTTGAGCGAAAGGGTGTCGAGGGTGAATCGCCTGGCGGTCCCCGTCGACGCCCCACTCGCTGGCCGCTTCGCTTTCAAGATTTCGATAAGGTCATCCACGTTGGTGGCGCCCTCTGGGTTGCGTGTGAGCGCAAGGGTCGCGTCCCGCGCTTCAATCACCTCAATTTTTATCGGCCCGGACAGGGGTGACCACGGCTCGAAGACCACATGAAGTTCATCCACCGTGATCCACGCCTTTGTGGAATCGCCTCGCTCGTAAATGACGAGGTCTTTAAAATCGCCGGTCCCGCGGGTGAAGAGAACTTGAGCGACGCTGACCTTGCGGCCAAGCCGGGACTCAAGCTTCGGCACCACCTTGGAGCGAAACACGCGCTCGGCGATAGCGCCGTAGAAAAAGTACGCAGCCAACACGCCCGTAAGGCAAAGCAAGACGATGACCGCCGCGCCCCAAACCCAATAGCGCCTTCGCGAGCGACCCATCGCTAAAATCGTATCATCGCAAGCTCAATCGTGCTGAGCGCTGCCGCGCTCAATTGACAACACTGACGCTCTTCGCGCTTACTTGACCGTGCAGGCTAGCGCGGCGATGTAGGTACCGCCGCTTTTGAGCGCCTTGCCGCCATACATGTAGTGGTCGCCAGAATCGAGCTTGATGGTCGCCTCCGACTGACGCGTTCCATCGGGTCCATCAATCGTAAACGAAAGGCGTAATCGCGGCTTTTTACCTTGGGTGTCGCTGCGATCGCGATAGAGAAGCGAAAGGGTCTCTCGCGATACGAGAGCAAGCTCGAGAGCTTTCATTTTCTCAATCTTTTTATTGTGGCGCTTTAATAGCTTAAAAGTCTTCCAGCTTGAGAAAGGTGGCTTTCTGAGCTTCGCTTCGAGAGATTTTAGCGCGGGGTCGATTCCGCCTTTGCCGGCAGTGGCTTCAATTTCCAATATCTCGCAGTCCGCGCTGTCCGCGTGCGCGACTGGCAGCGCCGCTCCCAAAAAAATGCTCAACACAATCAACAAACGACTCATATCTGGCCCTCCACTTCGCTATTTTCTGAAATCCAAATCACTGCGGTCTCGCCGTCTTTTCCTGGAATGGTCAAGACCATGCCTTGGCCGTCATAAACCTCAAGATGCTCAACCTCGGGCGCTTGCGACTCGAGTTTAAAGTCGACGGCAACTGCGCCGATCGCGTCGGGATTTGCGCCGCCCACTGTCCCCTTGTGAGACGTGCCGATTTCCGGGGTCTCACGCGACGCCTCGATCGGCGCGTCGTGCCCAGGGCCCAAGGCCATCACCGCAAACACCGCTGCAGCTCCGACGCACGCTCCCAAAGCTGGCCCCGACCAACCGCCGAGCCACTGGGACACGTGGTGCATAAATCCGTCTGGCGCGCGGGGCTCATCTGGCGTTTCAGTTTTTGATTGGACTCGCTCGGACCTGGGCGCAGACTGCTGGGCCTCCACTTTAGAATCCAGCGTTGATGACGTGATGGCCGACCACATAAATTCGGAGGGAACGCCCTCGGGGCACGCGTCGTCGAGTTCAAGTTCCGCGTGTGTTCGGAGCATCTCGCTCACTTGACGCAGTCCCTTCAGTTTGGCCTGTTCTTCCGCAGACAGAGTCCCCGCCGCAAGGCGCTCTTCTCCATCCATGTGGAGCATGAGATCCATATCGCTTGCTTTGCTCAAATCACCCATGGATTTTGTCCTCCCCCATAAGCTCTAACAAAGCGACCTGCATATTTTTTCGGGCGTGAAAAAGTCGCGACATGATCGTTCCGGTGGAGCAGTCCATGACCTGGGCCATCTCGTCGTAACTCATGCCCTCAATTTCGCGCATCATCAACACGGCCCGATGGTTTTCGCTTAGAGTTTCCAGCGCCAAAGAAATCTGACCTCGCAGTTCCTTTCGGTACAGCGCCTTCCCTGGATTCTCACCAAGAATTCGCGGAAGGAGCGATTCTCCCGCCACGGGATCCTCGCGATTGGTCGCGACGGCGTCGCTAAACTCCACGGTGCTGCTGCGCTTCCGCTTGCGCTCCGTTCAGGGCGGTGCATCCTGGGAGTACCGCGTCTACGGGACGGGCAGCACGCGCCCACAGGGCACCTTCTCGATCGCGGACGCGACGGGCGGCGGCTCGGACGGGTTCATCATGGCGCCGGGCG